>NTHP01000337.1:416173-433616 GCA_003416845.1 Oplegnathus fasciatus
TTACTTTAGTTAGTTATTCAACTTAAATTTGATAAGAAAAACACTGAACTGCAAGGTGCTACAGTATGTTGTTATATGATACTGTACATATTATTATATTGTGTTAAAGCTGCAATAATCAATATTTTTATATTAACAACAGATGAAATTACTATTTGTAATGTGAAAGGGGTCACACGTAGTGATGAACCCACAGAGAATAATCGCCTGACTCTGCAGTTCCCCTCAGATCTACAGTTTTTAGTTTAGTTTTTTTGCGTCTTTCAGCTCATTGTTTTGATTTTTTCGGCCCTCAACTTTACTGTTTTGGTTCAGTCTTAACTCTCTCTTCAACCCCGTTTCCAGCAGAAGCAAGCAGCTCTCTTCAGCGAAAAAGCTCTGATTAAACCCACTACACGCTACCTACCCAGTACCAAAAGGCAGACAGACACAGTTAGGGTTGGGGGACATAGTGCAGCATTTAGAAGCTAAAGAGCCAGATATTTCCCTCAGGAGTTGTTGGAGACCAAAACAGAGCTAAAAGGACAGTGAAATTTGGACTTACAATCATCAGGTGGCCAGAAACACTTCAAATGAATGCTAATATTGCTGTGTCTGCTGGATGTGTAACTAGGCAATTGTTTGCTAACATGTTCACCATATCAACTTTATATGGTGATTGTGGTTGCAGCTTGCTCTGCCGCCCCAGGTCAACAAATCAGTTATTACAGTTTTAATGACAATTTATGATTAAAATCAATGAAACTACAGGCCACATAATAAAAATAAACCAAGCTTTTTAAAGTCAAATGTGCAGTCCCTTTACTTAGTTCCCTGCTATACAGAGAGATTAAGCTGCAAGTAATGTAAGGTAGACGAACGGCATTGCCTTCACATCATTCACTTCCAAATGTATTAATAGGTCTTTTAATACGTGGACTAATGCTAACTAAGAACTAAATCTAAATTACTATTATCTGATCCTGTTACAGTCTGTATTTTCAATAATGATCCGTTGAGAAACACAAATGCTTCTTTTCATTTGAAATTCAAACTGTTGAATTACATGAATACATTTTTAATCTATATTAAAAAAAAATTGCTGATGGGACCCTTGATTGGACCCAGAGCACGTGATCTAATAAGGATATATGGATGGTGTCATTGTTCTTATGTTTTAATTGGCTAGTTGATCAACATGTAACCTCCCAATTACTGTATTCCTTTAAGATGCTGGGTTAAGGAGAGAAAAGGCAGGCAGACAGAGTAAGAGTAATGTGGAGGAGAGGGCAGAAAGGCTGCTGGAAGTTTAAGGGGGTGTTAGAGGCTGAGCAACAGGTGTGTGTAAGTGTGTGTTGAGTGTTATGTCTGCAAGTGCTTTCCTCCACCCACCACACAAACCTAATCCAACCCCACTGCTACAGGAACAGGTGAGTCAGCAGCCATCACGGCATTGATCAAATACATGCATGATGGGAAGAGCGAAGCAGAGGATCAGTTGTCCAACAACAACTGTCGCCTTCATGCAACTGTTAAATACACACTGGATGTGCACACATGCCCTCTTAAAGGGTTTAATTAGCACACAAACATTGATACATGTGTCTAATTTGTCCAGGCATATCATTTGAGAGAGCGTGTGTATCTGAGCACTTATGCCTCAATGGATTCAGCTAACAGGAACTGCTTCTTCCAGTCTTCCAGAGAAGTGGAATAGTGTGAACATAACAACTTCCTAAACACACACACACACACACACCTGCTCTGTGAAATTGGCTGTCTGCTGTGTGTAAAATTATCTGTGTAAATATAGCCACCGATTTCATGTTTATTTCTGCTTCAGGCACCGGGCAGACTTCTTCACACGCATATATGTGGATGCACATGTGACAACAGACACACATGATTTAGGTGCGTATTTTAGTAGATTTAGCTGATAACTTAGTAGAGTTATGATTGGACTGCTCAATCACATTAAATCTATTAGTATAATTATGTAATAATAATATATTATTATTATATTGTTTGATTTTATAATTTATAAACTTCCTATGATACAAAGTCATTAGATGTATTTTAAAAAATGCTTAAAAACATGCTTTTTGACCCTTTGAACAAGCTAAATGTTAAAATTATTCACACATATTTGTATTTGTTTTTCCACTAAGTATAAAGGTTTATAAGTCAAAATTTTAATATTACTATATTCATTACTGCATTGGCAAGTGTGTGTTGTTATGCATGTCAGCCTTATATTTTTATGTAATGTTATTTTTAATACTTGCAGTGAAACCAACTGCCCACTGGGACAAATAAAGTTTAAACTTGAACCTGATATCACATGAAATAGGCAGCTCCCTGTCCCCATCTCTGTGATTACACACACACTCACTTTTGACCATGCCTGCCAAATGCCATCTCCATGGTGATAACCCTTTCCCTGGATTGAGTGGCGGGTGGAATGCTCCCAGGGTTACCGTGCCAACAGCAGGAAACGCAGTTCACATCGCTGCTCTATTCTTTATTCCCAGTCTCACTTCCTCTCAAGAAGGACACGAACACACACATGCACATAAACACACACATACGCAAAGTTGCCTTGGGAACCTCCTCCCTAAACTGCGGAGAATGAACCGAGTTCAACTGCTGCTTCCGTGATAGATGAAGTGAATCAGTGCTGGCCACGGTCTACCTCACATCCGAATCAGAGGAGGACAACATGGGAACAGTTAAAGGCACAGCTGCTGTATCTGTCTGAGTGGAAGCAGAGCTGTCCTGTAATAAAAATGTCACAGCACGTAACATGAACAAACATTTTGTGATTAAGATATTCTGCCACCACCAGCTGTTTGAGCTGAACATTTTGTTGCTAGTAGCAACAACTACAAGCACAGTTCTGCTGCTTTTGGTGTGAGCTCACCAAACCAAATTCCTATCGACTATGTTGAAATGCTAATAAAGTATTGAATCTTGAATCTTGAATACACGGCAACACCGATTTATCTGTGACAACCCCATATGGACTGATAATATCAGCCTGCCAGGCGCTACCCTATATGCACTCTCCCAGTAAGTCATTCTGAATAACTGCATCACATAAAGACATAAAATATAAACCAAAGGGTTGCCCAGCTACATCACCAAACGAACGGCCAGTCAACCACCTCCACAGCAGCCTGTCAACAAGTAATCTTCAATAACAACAAACTCCATGCTTTCATTGGCCAGCTTGGCTTTTTATATTTATACACATGGCTATCGGGGCAAGTTTTGCCTTACCTTCTCATGGCTATCTTAAGATTTAGAGTAAGTGAGCTAATCCTACATCAGCAATAATGATGGGCCTCAGCCTGGAGCTGCAGTGAGAAAGCTGTCACTAGAGTGCAGCAAGAGCCTTCACACAGCCAATGGCGGAGCGGATCAGCTCCTGTTCCCTCTCTATTTCAGAGAGAAGAGTAAAGATAGACAGGAATGTTAGGAGGGAGAAATGTGTCGGCATTAAGAAGTAGCCGCTGCACAAGCCATTGCCCATTTTGCTGCAGCCCTGTGATCTCAATGACAAATCTGAACGTACATAAGAAGAAACATAAGAATGCACACAAGTGAAGACTTCTAAAAAGTATGTTGCATAAGTCATGATCCTACCTTACAGACCATTTAGATGCACCAAACAAACCACCTACTGTAAACATCTCTTTGCCATGCACCTTGAGCAATATTTTGCCAGTAAACTATATTATTCAAGCATAGAACAGCCTCTAGAAACACTTCTCTAAGACCCAGTACAGTACTGGAACTTGCACCATCCTTGTCTTACAGCGGTCATTTCATCATAATGTCACAATCATGCAGATTGAGTCATTGTTTCAAAACGGGACATTTTTTCTTCCTCTACTTTATGGGAACAAAATCGGTTAAAAGCATTGAAAGCAGCTTAAGAAATGGAAGAACATGCGAAAACCTACTTGGGCAATAAAACTGATGTAGACCCTGAAACAATAGTGTTAGTTCACAGATCATCCTGTAGATGGAGCTATAGATCAAAAACACAGATGTGAGATTGGCCTGCAAGCCGACACAGTACCCAGTAGTACAGTAGGGGCTGAGAGTCGCTAGAGGGTAGCAGCCCTCTGCTTGTTACCATGTCTAAACTGTCCAACACTCAAGCCTCACAGGTGAGCCTGCATCTGACAGAAGACGCTGGTTTCTGCTGCCTTTGATCCTCTCGGCTTCAGCTCCTTCATCTCATCTTATTTGAGGCCAAAATTCCTGATATCACCTTGGCTGACAGAGCGAGAGGTCTGTGTGATGAAAACCATATGCTTATAGATGACCAAAGAGGGAAGCTCCAGATATCATTTTTATACAAACAACTTTAAGAAAAGTCAAAACCTGCATTTGTCATTGGTGACACACTACACAGCAATGAATATGTTAATTCGAATGCAATAACTCAGTTGTACTTGTTCTAGAAAAATAAGAAAAACATATCTAATTGGGCCAACGTTACAAGCATATACGATTATTTTTTAGTGTGCTGAAATTTTCAGAGAATAAGTCTCGATGAACTGGTGAGAGCATCTTAGCACTGAGGCAATTTTCTGAAGAAAACCCCGGGCCCGGTTTGGGTGGAGTTGGGTATGTGTGAGTTCAAAGGAAGAGGGAGGGTGGGGTCAAACAGGGAGACTGCAGGGAGATGGGTGGGGGGCTTGGGTGACACCCAAGTTTCTACAGAATCATGATGTTCTGGAACATTGGCAAACTCTTTCACATGGAAACAAACACACACACACGCATGCACAAACACGGACACGTACACACCGCCAGCCACACCCACATGAACACAGTCAGTATTCTGAAATAAACCTAAAACACATCCAGTCTCCATTTGATCTCCCCTGGTGCCATGATTCTGTGAGGGAGCCCCCCATCAGCCAGTCAGATTGCACAACTGATATTCTGGGGTAGGGGAGTCCCACCAGCTGCTTATAAACATGTTGTGGTGGTTTCCATGGTTACACAGAGGGAGGGATAAAAAGTTACGCAGCATCGCCTCCCACTGAGCTAAAAACTTTTCAGATGAAAAAGTGACTTGCATAAAAAAAAAAACTCTTGCATATGTGTGTGTGTGTGCGTACAAGCATCTGTGCAAGTGTACACACTCCAACACAGCACACTGCACTGGGAACAGCAGTTGGATGTTATCCCAACCCTGCACTGGGAGTGGTGAATCATGATGTCACTTGCTTAAGAGTGCTGTGTGTGTGTGTATGTGTGTGTGTGTGTGTACGTGTGTGCGAATATCTCCCAGCCAAATGTGTAAAGTTTAACGAACTCCACCATTTCTGAGTGTGTGTGTGTGTGCTTTGTGTGTATGTGTGTATCAAAGGGCTGGTGGTGAATATTCCTTTGTTCAGGCTAACCTTGGATGGTATGAAGTGTATTGGAAAAGTCCTCTCACACATAGCAACCCAGGCCCCTGTCTGGGAGTGCATTGTGTGTGTGTGTGTGTGTGTGTGTGTGTGTGTGTGTGTGTGTGCGCGTATGTATAAATGAATGCATTCATCTGTGTGCTTGTGCACCTAGGTTGAAACAGGCGTCTTTCCCCGCTTGGCTGAGGTTCCTGCTGTGACCTTATTTCCTGTGGAAGCAGCCGAGGAATGATGTCATCCTCACCGACCCAGAGTCAACAACTGTACACTGCGGGCCCCCCCCTCAGTAACTCCATCCCCCTACCCCAGCACCATGAGTCTCTTTCTCATCTCTGTTCTTTTCCTACGCCTGTCCGTCTTCTTCTCTAACTCCCGATGAATTCCTCTTTTCTCTAAGTCAACTTCTCAGATAACAAAAAAACTTTTCCCCCCTGCTGCCTCACACAGACACTCATTCATTCGGCTTTCCTGTCGTCCTGTTATTTCCTTTCCATCTACACGCTTTTCTTTATCACACCTATCCTTTTTTAAAGGCTCCCTGTGCCAAAAAGTAGCAAGTCTAAAAGGTCAACAGTTCCTTTCCTCAGCTGGCTAAAAAATATGGGCAGGAAAAGTCAGAAAGAGGAACAGCGACTGACGGAAGAGGACTGTTGCACTGTTATTTTCAGATGAGAATATGTCGAACTGTGTGACTATGAAACACAGATCAATCCACAAACTAATTCTACTTTCATTAAGTAAATTGTACACCTTCTCTGACCAGGCAGATTACACAGCTACAGGAACAGACTTGTTATTTAACTTTGTTTCTGGGTTAACTGTATTTTTTTCTGATTTTGGGGTGCCTGTAATCGCACATGCAACTTTTGATGGGGCTCAACTGGACCTGAGAAAAGTGCCTGTTACTTTATGTGTTGCATCCTTACTAAGAGACAGCATGTTGCTTTGTTTTCTGACAAAATCAATGTTGTCACATTGCTGCTGCAAAGGAAAATTAATTCCACTGAAAGACATCATTTGGCAATGGATGTGTTACCAGTTACAACCCAAACATTATTGATTTTTCAGCAGAGGATGTCCCGATTCTGATCCAGACCCAGTTATGGACAAAGTGTTAAGTGAAGCACTGCCACCTCCTTACCAGTTTATCCTTCAGCACACCCTAACTCAAGCAATAACTGACCAGCACTATTCTAGCCTAGCAACATGTCCACAGCAGTTGGCAAAACACTCAAATCAGCAGCGGGTTAATTATGCCATCAGAATGGCAGCTCAGGATACAGCCAGGAGTGTACGTGTGTCTGTAAATCATGTCACCATTGGCTGTACTGACACAACCCCGCTGAAACAAACACATACAGGTCAAACTTAGGTGCAGGGAAATGCGCTCTCAAATATCTCCTCCAATATTTCCCAAAAACAGAGAGAGGGGAAGAGAAAGACAGACCAACTGCTACTGGAAGGCCATTGACCTGAAGTACCACCAACAGATTTAGATGCCTCTACTCGCAGCATCACTGCTGCTCCGAGTTTGACTGTTGTGGCTTTGCCTCTGATTTATATCAGCTGGCTTCCTTGTCTCCATGGAGATTAATGGGGCTGCTTCTGACAGGTGCAGAAAGCCCTGTATTAGTCTGTCAGCAGCAGAATCAACAATAAACACGTGTGCACACACACACACACACATGCACAGATGAGGATGCTACTCCCTGAGGCCAGTGTCATCCCAGAGGGCTTAGCAGAGCTTCCCATCAAAGCCATGGCAGTGCCAAGGGAAACACAGCTACAAATCTCCATGGTGGAGTGTGTATGTAGTTGTGTATGAGAGTGCAAGGGCAATTTCTCACTTGTGCGTGAGGGGGCTTGCCTTGTTTATAGTTTGATTGGCAGTTTAATGTGAAACTGAGGCAGGAGGCGGGGTTGGCGCTGAGGAATATTAGCATAATTCCCAGAGTGCCAGAGTTGGTATTGGGTGTCAGAGAGCTATTCCGAAACTCAGCTGTGACCCACAGTAGCACTGGGTCAACTTACCCTCGGGCCAACAAACAGACACACACACACACCCGCCTGGTCAAACACACATTCACCAAATGGGATTCATATGAATACACCTGTACGTATATGCACATGCATGAACACATATGTAAATGCACACACGTACATGAACACCTGGACATGTAAGAAAGCCTGGATGCACACACAACACACAAACAAACATGGATACCATCACACACCCACACACACATATGCAGGTCCATTTACACTGTGGCGACAGTGAGTCTGTTAGCGGGATGCCATAGTACAGAGGGGCAGACAGATTTAGGTCTCCCTCACACCTAGCTCTGCCAGGGGTGGAGGGGGTTGGAGGGTAACGATACCGTTAACACTCAGTGTGCCAACAGATGCCCCCCGCATCATACCCCACCTCGCCCCGCCCTTCCCCCCCCTCCTGCTGTGCTCCAATCAGCACCTCTCATTGGCTCATTGGGCTCCTCTGCCCTCCACACAGCAACAACTGTTATTCACCGCTCCCAAAATAACACAGCGGCCAATCACAGGGTAGGAAGAGAAGTGGTGGTCAACATAGACTGACTCCTTGACTGCAGGTGAAAGAAGGACAGTAAGAAGAAAAATAAAAGGGGTGCACATGAAGGGAAGAAAGGAGAAAGTAGAGAGAAAGAACGAAAGATGCAAGAATGGCAAGAGATTACAAGATATGTGGAGGCAGAGGAGCAGAAAAACAAAAACAGAGAGGATATAGGGATGGATAGGCAGACAGAGAACGGAGGAGGAATGAGATCGCGTAATGATGTGTTCGGGTGCTGGCTGTTCTGTTCTGACTGTGGCAGCTACCATGGTAACCTCATAAATAGGTGCCCTACATATCAGCAGGGCATAAGGTTACACAGCTCAGTAAATAAACACACACAAACAGCAGCGGGAGAGTGGTGAGTAGAAGGAGGGATGATGGGAGAGCAAAAAAATAAGCAAATTAGTATGGGAGAAAAAAATCAAAGGGAGTGAGGCAGGGAGAGAGGAAAAACAGTAATGATTTGATACTCTGTAGGTGTTAATGTGTGTTTGTCTTTCATACATAATTACCCAAATCTACAATGTGCTGTTGAACACCCACATCAGAGATAAGCCGAGGTAAACCCCCCCTTTTAAGTTTATTCACTGCATTGTCAGTGGCTTATGCACACCAAGTCACACACACACACACACACGTAGAAACACACGCTCCAATTGCCTTACCCTCTCTCTCCCTCTGTGGCACAACCCTAAATTACCTTTAAATATTCCCCTGGGTGGAAAGCAGAGCCAACAAACACACACATGCCTGCACACACACACTCATGTATACACATTCACAGTACAAAACACAAGTTAGAAACCAGGAAAAGTCAACAAAGAGCCACTCCTAACTCAATGAGCTGTTCTGTTCCATGATTCATAGCCCCAGCCTTTTTGTTCAAGTGCAGATAGGGAAACTGTATCAGCGTGTTCTTCGCAGTTAATGAGTACTATTCATCACGGCCCATCAATTACAGTGGCATCAACCCCGTTGTGTCACAGCGATAAAACCCTTGCATGGGCGTTTTATATGACATGTATTTGAAAGCAATAGAGGCTTTCTTTCAAATTGTCTATTCTCAGTCTAATGCTGTCAGTCACTCTGTTTCTTGATTCCTGTAGTCAGTCACTCTGCCTGTCTATTTGCTTCATACACCATGGCAACAGTAACATTTAAAATACATATTTAGATGGTGCTGCTGCTGTATTATGATCCAAACTCTTGATTGATATTATCAATTTACTCAACTTCCAACATAACTAAACATCTTTACTATGTGCAACTACAGTGAACGTGAATCAAAGCCCAGCATGTTAATATCCACAAAAATGACGAAATGGTTGATACACCTCTGCTGATATCTGCTTTAACTGAGACACTGACTTGCAATAGATTTGTAGATTTTGGTACCTATTCCAAATACCAGAAGTCACATTGTCTTCTACAAAGTAGTGAGCTAATGTTTCAGCCAGAGAAAGTTGGACTCAATAATGACTGATTCTTTTCACCAGACGCCAAAATAATAATTTAAGTCTGATGTGATGTGATTACATGATTTAAGTCCTCGACATTCCTATCCCTTTATTTCCTTGAGGAGTTTTAAATGTAATAACTGATTCTACAAAGTAAAATCTCACATGGTGTGTTGATACATGGTTAATCATGCAGATGTAATGTCTGCACATGTCTGGTTGTCTCTCTGGCTGTCCATTAGCTTGTGCATTTGTCGGTAGTTTTAATTTTAAGGTGTGTCTTTCACTTACTCTGATCACCTCTGGGGTCTGCTGGATGAGGAGAGTTGAACCAGTGTCTCTCACAGTAGCAGAGTCACCAACAGCAACAGCAGCATCTCTTGTGGATACCACAATTGGGATGGCAACAGGGGCTGGGGCTTCAGGTACAGCCACAGGTGTAGGTTCAGCTGAACGTGTTGAGGAATGCAAGCTTGCAGGTGTGGATGTTACAGGGGCAGGGATGGATTTTGGATCAGCCTCACCTGTAGAAGCTTCTGTAACTTTATCTGTAGCCTCAGTTGTAGGCTCAGGTATGGGCGCAGGCAGAGGTGTGGGGGCAGCATCAGGTATAGGTTTAGGTGCAGGTTCGGATGCAGTATTGCTCACAGCTTCACATACTGCAGTTATAGGTGTCGGTGCAGGTGAAATTGCGGGTGTATTTGCCAGGGAGTGTTTTGGCGGTATAGCTGGGACTGCATTTGTGGGCATGGATGGAGCAGTGGGAGCATCTGGTGGGTTTATGCTCTCCAGAGGGGTGTCAGCCCTGCCGGTGGTGGCTAGTGTATCCTGCAGGAGCCTCATCACCTCTCGCTCCTTCCCGCTGTTCCTCTCAGCACTCCCTGTGCTCCCCGCCCCAGAATCCACCAGCTCCTGGGCAAAACTCTCAATGCTCTCCAGGATTCTCAGCAGCAGTGCCCCATCCTCCTCCTCTCCCACCACAGCTTCACTGTTCTCTCCCTGGGGAGGAGTAAGACACTGGGGAGTCCTGGAGCTAGGGCCATTCATGGCTAGATGGCTGTCTGGCTTCTGGACTTGGAACTGGGCCATTTTGGGCTGAGTGAGGGCCTCACTGGAAGTGATTCCCTGGCCTCCTTCTCGCTTCCTGGTTTTGGCCGGAAGTGGAGGCTCAGTGTTTCTGGGGTGGCTCATGCTCTGAGACAGATTCTCTAAGTCCATCAGCAGCTTGTCAATGTCATCATTCCTGTTTGAGACAGCTTTGGGTGCTGAGACTGTTAGTGAGGCAGAGGAAGGCCAAGTGGGGCTGTAGCCAGTGCTGGACGGCAAAGTATTTGAAGAGTTATGGAGTATATGTGGATGGGACAGATGCATGTGTTGACCTAACGTTGATCCATTTTTGTTCACCCCTCTGGATGGAGCGTGTGTCTGTTGTGAGATTTGTTCTGGGGTCTTGCCCACATCTGCTTCCTCCTCCTCAATATAAAGAGCCTCCATAGGGGATGCTGGAGGAGTGTGTGCGTACGGTGGGGTCGGGGAGGTACGAAGAGGGGAGGGAGAGTGTGTTGGAGAGGAGCTGGATGGAGAGCATGTGACAGATGGGAGAGAGAGTGTGCGTTGTGTGATAGAAGAAGGATGTTGTAGTCCATTGGTAAGTGGAGTAGCTCTGGACGGGGAGCTTTGGACTGGTTTGGTATGGATGGAGTCTGATTTTAACAAAGATGAGGAGGAAGATGCAGAATGAGGAACAGTCTTTGGGATGGGAGGTGATTGCACCACGTCCTCATAGCGAGGAGGTTGCTCATTGCCAAATATTGGAGAGTACGGTCCCTGCTGGATGGAGTGAAGAGTGTTGACCAGCTCAGCCAGATCGCTGTGCCCGCTTCCAGGCGCACCCTGTCCCCCCTGCCCACTGCCTCCCAAACTTCCAATTCCCTCCAGGTCCAGTGGTAGTCTCTTCAAATAGGAGCTGAGTCGGGTCATCACAGCCCGATATACACTGTCAGGACTGGCTCCTCCATCCTCTGGCCCTCCACCAGCTTTACGTCTGATGCACTGCTTGATGATGTCAGTGCATTTCTTTAGGTCTTCAGAGCATTTAAGCAGGATGTCAAGGCAGGCACGGATGTCCTCCCCGCCTGCTCCCCCACTGCCCGCCTCCGCTCGTGTCTTCTCCAGCAGACGGGCAATCAGGTTCTCCTCTCCCAGGGCATTGAGGTACAGGGAGGCCACTGTGTTCAGACTTTGGTCCAAAGACCCAATACTCGATAGGCTGCTTGTTGATCCACCACCCACTTTGGTGATGGCTGACAAGGTGCCTGTGCTGCCCTTTAGCTTTGTCTCCTCCAGTCCTGCTCCTTTCCCTGGCACAAATGGCGGCAGGTTCTCATCATTAGAAGTAGCTGTGCCATTTGTCATGCCATTAGTCGTTCCGTTTGTGGTGATGTGGGAGCTGAAGTGGCCGTAGATGATCTCCAGGTCGGTGGAGCGACGGCTGAAAGAGTCAGGACGGACCTTACGACCTTTCCGGAAGGTGACGTGGCTGGAGGAGGAGAGGCGGAGCTTGTCAAAAGAAAACTCTTTAAGCTTACCACTGGCAAGGTTGATGGCCTCTTCAGTAATGTCCTTCAGACTGCCAGAGGAGCTCAGGTTCCCAGTTGATGCTCCGCTACTGGGGGTCTTTTTACCACGCCACGTGGGGCTGTCCTCCCCTAAAGACAAATTGCCACTGCTACCTGCCCTCTCAAGACCACCATTATAACTAGTATCCATGGTAACACTAATTTTACCATGATTGGGAAGTTGCTGAGTAATCATGTTACGGGAGTGTATGAGTGAGCTGTTTGGGTCAGTGTATGCAGGGTCAGGTGCAACAAGCAGCTCGGAGCATGTGCCGCGGTGTGCAACAGTGCAGTCTAGTCCCTGGGATAGTGCCCCACATGGGCCCGAACAGTAGTGCACAGCATGGGAGTGAGTGCGCCGGTCCACTACCACACTGTTGTAGCAGCTCACACTGCTCACCACTACACGATAGGCTGCTGCCATGGTGACCAATGTCCTTCAGGGCATAGGACGGACAAAATAATATCAAAGTGTAAAACAAAAACAATATAGCTTTTATAAAAAATCCTACTAGATTTTAAAGTTTTGTATAAACTCCTTCAGTTAAGAGAGAAAAACTGTTTACATCTAAATACTGAATCATCTTGCTGAAAAAAGATGTTTTTCAACTCCATGGTGACAATTTTCAAAGACATACAATGCTGTAGCAAAAACAAAAAATTGGCAATCAACAACTGAAGAGAAATGTCTACAACAATTTCCAAAGTCAATATCCTTTCATGCTTGCACTCGAAAGAGCTTCAAAGGGTTCCACTCTCTTGCAGAGGCAAAAAATTCCTTGTCTGAGATCTCTGGGCCTCTTAATAACAGCTGTAAGGTTCCTCCTCTCTCCACAGGCACCTTCTCCGTTTCCTCTCTAGCAGCAGCTCATTAGCCACTAATGATAGCCGTGGAGGATGGCGACAGCAGAAGATCCAGCTGGGATATCAGCCATCCCTCCAAAGAAGCAGCCCCAGGGGCCTAATCCGAGGCCAGCGAGGCCTTAACATTGCCCGAGCCTATGCTCATCCCCTGGGCAATGAGATGTATGAAGAACCCCCTTATCTCACTCTGTTGTTTCTGAAGTCCTAACGGAGCTGAGAACCGTTCGCCGACTCCAACACAGCTGCAGAATAGCAGGGGACCAACCACAGATGGCCGACTGCCTCTTTCTTTCTGTGCCTGTGTGTCAGTCCCGTACTCTCTCTCACCCCTTCCGTCTCCCGCTGTCAGCCATGTGTCAGAGGAAGTGTGTGTTTCTGACAGGAGGACACCACCTGCGAGTCAGCAGAGAGGGGAGGGAGGGAGGAGAGAGGGTGAGGCAAGGGGGGAAAGGGAAAACAGAAGAAGAGAAAGTAAATCATTAAGACAGTTATCAAGAAGTGGACCATTGTGAGCTGTGTATGAGAGTGCACGTGTGTGACTGTTGTGTATGAGCAAGACACTCTCCCTCCAGCTATCATCCAGATGACAGCTGATATGAAGGTTTAGCATCTTTATCATCAAAAAACCCTGCAAAACCGCACTTAACTTCCTGCCACATCAACCTCTAATATACACATATACAAATACAGATCAAAAGGAAGGAAGGAAGGGAGACAGAGAAGCATGGAAGGTTAAACAGGCAAAGTAGAAAAAAAGATGTGACTCCCTCTCTCATCACAGCAGAACTACAAAGGGTTTTCTTTAACCCCGCTGAGAAATCACGACTGAGTAATAGAGAGGCATGTGTGACAGCAGGAGAAAACACCTGTTGCTTTCATGTTTACATTCCCGTTTTTTTGCTATATTATGTTTGTAAAGGCGATAATGACGTATTTTTCTGTTCTATGTTTTATTCTATTGTATTTAATTCTATTCAACTTCAAGTGCTTCAGAGGAAACAAAAAGACTGAAGCAAACCGGCACAAGCACACATACAGGGACAGAAAGATGCTGCCAAATACAACAAAAGTAGTGAAATAGAAGTTACAGTGTGACCTTAAGTACGTACATAAATGTGTTGCCAACTACAACAGCCGTCCCAAACTCTGTACAATGTGTGACAAAGTACCAGCAACCTGCCACATACCAGGAACTAACAGAGCCTGACAAGAAGGTAAACACATTGTGCAGTAAACCTACAAGCAAGACTGATTGGTAAAGTGATTCAAAGGCCGTCTAAAAGAGTGAAAAGATTCAACATGTAAGGACCCAGTTCTCTCAGTCTTCTTTTGTATCGCTCTCACCCTCCCTTTTATGTTTCTCTGTCTTTCTATATTTCTCTCTCCCTCACTATCAATTACTTTTAGATGCCTTGTCTCTCAGTTTCAGTCTTCAATTGCACCTTTCTTTTTCTCTTTCTCCCTGTTTTCTCTCCCCCACAAGGGCATTCCTCAGAGCTGTCCCCTCCTACACATGCATGCTCATACGTACTGTATAAACGTACATATACATTAACTGTAATAATGCGGTGAGACAGCACTATTATAGCCACAATCACACACGTGCAATCTAACCTCAAGCTTAATCCCAATCCCAGTATGCCAACATACTGTATATTTACTGAAACTGTCAGGATATTTGAATTTCAGAAATCTAAACATAAGACTTATTTACTGTGCGGATTTGAATCTACAAAGGTTTTTAAAAGAAAACAGAAAATTAAAAATCTGGACAAGCCATGGTCTTGTACTCAAATCACTGATTTTAAGAACTTTTCTGATTTTTTTAAGCATTCACGAAAACCCTGCCAACACAGACACCCAGCTGATAGTTTATATAAGTTCATAACTGCATTAAAAGGTTATTACAACTTCGACTGAGAGTGTGGACATATGATCTGTACGGGGTTCTTGAGGGAATTATGGAGCCGGAGTTTCCTACTTAAAAGTGTAAAAAAGAGCGACTAGGGAAAGGGGGAGGAATGATTGGTGGGCTTGTGGGTGGGAGAGAGCGGCTGGCAAGATGGGGATGGGGGTTTTGTGGCACCTGGAAAAACAACTATTAAGGAGTTCTATGGAAAAAACAGGCGGTCACCTCATCTTTATGTCTCCCTTTCTCTCCACAAACACAACAGCTGGATGCTGCTGAATCAGTCTCTAGAGCAGGAAATTACACTTCCTGGCAAGCTCCACTTGAAATCTGGACAGACAGTTAGAAATAGACTATTATAGGACAGTAATTGCACACACACATGCACACATACATATCCACACACAGCCCTTCCTCCTTGCTGTACACACACGTAATATCTGTGTGTATATCTTGGTAAATGACTGCTTCCCAAAGTGATACCGAGCATGTAAACAAACTCCACTGGTGTTTATAACACGGAGCAATCTACACACGCACGTGCATACACCCACTCATGAATGCCTGCACATGCCACACTGACACATATTACAGAAAAAGATGATTCACTAGTGAACACACACACGCATTCTGTGGTGTCTTTTCAAGCATTACTATGATTTAGTGGCAGCTAAGTGTTGGGGGGGGGTTTTTTGGACATATTTTATGGGCGACTTAGCTGAGAATGCATGGAGGTATCAGCTTTCAGTTTAACGTCAACAAGCCAAAGCTTAAAGCTGAAATCAGGAATGTCTTTGGACATGAAAAGTGTAGGTTTATTTTTAAGAAATCTTGCAAGGAAAAAAAGAAAAAAGAAAGAAAAATAAAGCAATGACAAAAAATAAACGTTTGTTAACTCTCATAACCTATTAATTCCAAATACAAGTAGCCCTATGTTTTATTTCAATGCTAAAAAATAAACTGAGATAAATTTTCATTAGATTGAAACTGTTGACCAAGCTTTATCTGAGGTTTTCACAAAGGGCACCATAATGCAATTTGCAGTGGAATCTGATCCGTCCCTCTTATCCTTTGCCTCCTCCACTTCCTATTTCTTTTCAGAGGTTTTATTGCTCTCTCTGTCTGTGTGAATGGATTCAAAAGCAGAACAAGAAGAGAGTAAGAGGAGGTAGGTTGGTTGATTGTGTTCCCTGAGTTTCCCTGAGGTTATTTGTGACAACCTTTTCCCCTCTCTCCTTCCCATCCTCTCATTCTCTGCCTCTTCTCCCCTCCGTCCCTCCCTCCCTTCTTTCTCCTCCATCTAAAAAAAAAAGCATTTCCTTCAACCTGGCCTTCACCAGGAAGCATTAAATCACCAGAGGCCACTTCTGTCACAACCTCCAATCCAGCCACCAAAAGTATGCTCGAGCATGTGTGTACTTCGTGCAACTTGCCCACGTTAATGCATGCATGTTGCTTTGCTCTGCGTGTGTGTGTCAATGGGTACACAGCCAAGGGGCCAGGGGGGCCTCCCAGGGGAAGTGGGTCTTTGTGAAGAAGAAGGACCAAATAGGAACCCCAAACATACTTCCAGAGAGAGAGGACAGGTCTATACTAGCCCTCTCACTGTATACACACACACACCCACAGAGACACAACTTCATGCGCACTGTTGCTACTGAGATCACACAGAGAGAACAGAGAGCTCTGCTATGCCATGCACATACTAAACAGAACCAGAAGAGAGAGACTACTAGTTCTGTGAGAACTGACTTCTGCCCTACAATGGGGGACAACAGTAGCAACAAAAGAAGAATTACTGGGCTTTATACAACGTTACTCTCCTCTGAGAAACAAAAACACATATACTCATAAGGAAATGCATATAAACACATGCAAATACAATTTTCTTTCTTTCTTTCCGTTCTTCCATCCATCTATCCTTTTTTTCTTTAATTCTTTCTCTCACTTTTCCCATCTACCACACTTTGATCTTTACAAATGTCCAACGAGCTAACTGCAGTTCTGACCCACTTCTCTGCTTCTTTCTGAAGTCCTCACATGAATTATTTACTCTGACTTCTAAGTGCCTGTTTGCCCACACACACACACACACACACACACACACACACAANNNAGTATCATCATTTTCTGTCTCAGCTACAGCTGCAGAGAAAGTCAGACTGAGGGGAAAAAAGGGAGAAAGATGGCCTAGCTGGCAATCAGACCATCCAAAATGGGAAGAAGAGAAACAATTGTCTTGCTGATGAAGGTGAAAGAACTGCAACCTCAAGCTACTCAGCACAAGAAAAAACCTGTAATCTGAAATCAGTATCAAACTATTTGCAGAGAGTTTTGGTGGCCTAACAGACTCAAGCACAAATCACTTCTTCACAACACTTCAGGTTTGAATCCTAAAATCCTCCCCATCTCCCTCTTTCCTGTCTATTTTCTAATAAAACAAAAATACCATAAAAAAAGTTAAATATTCAAATCACATTTAAAACACAGCAGGAGGTTTCTGTTGACCGTGCCAGATGCACAAGGCCATCAGTCTTTCTCGAGGAGGAGAGCTGGACTTTTGGGGGCCTGGATTGAAAAAAAAAAAAAGCCCC
>NTHP01000337.1:433629-549262 GCA_003416845.1 Oplegnathus fasciatus
TGAGGAATTTCCCTAAAATGAGGGACAGCTCAGGTGTGCTCACATACACGATGTGCATGTACAAACATACACACACACACACACACACACACACACACACACACACACACACCACATTGGATTCATTTGTTTGATTGACACAAACTACTCAGTCATATTCTCTTGAAAAAAAAAAGTTTGTTTGTTCATCAGATGTGCATCAATCAACTGTCTTATTGTCATTTTCTGGCAGAGAGAAAGAGGTACAGACAGTTAGAAAGATACTCTGGCAGACAGCTCTGTCCTTGTCAGGCCCGGGCCACACTTTCACAAGTATCATCATTTTCTGTCTCAGCTACAGCTGCAGAGAAAGTCAGACTGAGGGGAAAAAAGGGAGAAAGATGGCCTAGCTGGCAATCAGACCATCCAAAATGGGAAGAAGAGAAACAATTGTCTTGCTGATGAAGGTGAAAGAACTGCAACCTCAAGCTACTCAGCACAAGAANAAAAAGCCCCGCCAGGTCCCACACAGAGACAAGCAGGGAGCTGCTATGCAAACCAGACGTCTGTGCACGAGCCAAAATACAGGCAGGAGAAGGATGAGAGGGGATATCTGGCACAATTAAGGATTAAAGGACGGTTAAGGTTTGTTTGGATTTTACAAACAGCGGAAAACATAAAATAACTATTTTCTTACATCTATGGGTGAGGAATTTCCCTAAAATGAGGGACAGCTCAGGTGTGCTCACATACACGATGTGCATGTACAAACATACACACACACACACACACACACACACACACACACCACATTGGATTCATTTGTTTGATTGTTTTTGGTTTCCATGGAGTTGTATCCTTTTGATATATATACACACATGTGTTTACACTGTGCTTTTTGACAAAATTGTTGTATATAAAGTACATTTCGTTACATTCAATTTCATTTCATAGTCCACACTAAAAATAAGTGAGCTCAAAAGCAAACAGAGACAAAAGTTGTTTAGTATTGTCCCTAAAAATGACCATCTAACTGGTGGTGACTAGGTCTCAGGCCACTAGTTATTTTGCCTCACGGACACACACACACACACACACACACACACACACACACACGCATATAGCAAACACACACACACATATTTGCCATAATTTAGTTAAGGCTCTTAAAAGAGAAAATGAAGAGAAAGAGACAAATGTGTAAAGAGCATATGTTCGTTGTCAAGACTGAATATGAAGAGGAGTGAGGGTGTATGCGTGTGTGTGTGTGTGTGTGTGTGTGTGTGTGTGTGTGTCTGTGTGTGTATGTGTGTGTGTGTGTCTGGCAGGGACTTGGGGGTTCTCTCGTTATGTCTGCCAAACTTATTGTCTGGATGAGACCCAGGCTGCTGAGAGCACAAATGACTGCACTCTGGAGACACACACACAAACACACACACACGCACTCACACAGCTGTTCGTGATGAAACCACGTCTGCAGGCTTGATAGAGCACGCCCCAGAATAATAGCGCTGGTCTTTATAGGTCAGAACAGCAGTCAGGGCTGAACAGGACTAAGCTGCATGCAGGCAGGTCCAGGCCTATAGGGACAGTTTTATAAAATCACTGTGAAAGCATTCTTAATGTAAACTGAGACGGGAAACACGGGACAAAGAGAGTATTGGTTTATATTTGTATAGTTGGCATTCATCTTAATGTTATGACAGAAGGTGATTAATCTGTTTTCTATTACTTTTCCCTATCTGGCAACAAAATCTAATGGTCTTTGTGGGTCAATGCTGCAGGCAGGAGTGAGCTATAGGCAGCGCAGATGAAAATGGCTAAACGGTGAACAACCAGGGCTTTATAAATGTTTCAGACCAAACTAAAAAGGACAAGATATAATGTGTGGACTAATTATTTTTCTAGATTTTAGTGTGACTAACATTGATCATTATTATTATTTTCTATCTACGTGGGGAAAACAATTAGCAGAGAGACAACAAC
Organism: Oplegnathus fasciatus; assembly: GCA_003416845.1. Taxonomy (NCBI): domain Eukaryota; kingdom Metazoa; phylum Chordata; class Actinopteri; order Centrarchiformes; family Oplegnathidae; genus Oplegnathus; species Oplegnathus fasciatus. The sequence continues at coordinate 435,595 of NTHP01000337.1, forward strand.
AGGGTACTTTCCTACAATTTAGAGAAGGTCCTACATGATCCTACAGACATCCATTTAGAGCTGCAACAATTAGTCAATTAATCGATCAACAGAAGCAGCAACCATCCTGATAATCGATTCACTCTTAAAGTCAAAATGCCGGTAATGTGCTCGTACCAGCCTCTAACGTGTCAGGATATGATGCTTTTCTTTGTCATATATCACGGTAAACTGAATATTTGGGTTGGTTTTCGGACTGTTGGTTGAATAAAACAAGCTATCTGAACACATCTCCCTGGGCCGTGGGACACTATAACGAGCATTTTTCATTATTTTCTGACATTTTATGGACAATCGATTAATTGAGAAAATAATCTGAAGATTAATCAGTAATGAAAATAATCGTTAGCTGCAGCCCTACATCCATTAATGAAGCATATCGTTAGTTACTGAAATTGTCCTTGCATTAGCTGACTGACATCGGCTGCTTCATTCATGCTTCATAAGTCATTCATCAGCTGTTTGGCTACCAGCTGACTAGTAACGTCCAATAATAATCATGCAGGTGTACAGACTGGCCATTATAACCTATCACTTCTCACTTTATACAATACTATTATTATTGTTATTGTTGAGTTAACTAAGATTTAATGTCCATGGTAGGGAAGGTTTTTTTTTTCAGCAGAATCCTTGTTGCTGCTTAGATTCTCCATCAAAGCTAAGCTCGGCTAACCCAACATTTAAAATACCCTTTGAGTTTGTTAATATAGCAAATTACCAAAAAACTAAACTATTCTTCGAAAACATGTTTGGTCACCAATATGTACGCTGAACAAGGTCCGACAGCGAGACTCTCTTCCTCTCACCCTCACTTGCTCCATTACTTCTGCCTTTCTCCTGCTTTTCTCTTCCCTTTTCATTCTCCTCATACTTTCTCCTCTTTTCATTATCTCCCTCCCTCCTTCACTTAGCCTAATTCTTTCCTCTTCTTCTCTAACTGGTCACACGCTCCTACTTTACAGGCTGAGATGGCACAAGTGCTCCTCTATACACCTCCAGTGCTATACCCGCTGTTCCTCCAGCGCTCTTCACATCTCTTGGGAAAGTGGGCTGTGTGAATAGCTCAGCACCTCATTAAGAACAAGACAGTAACCCCAAGGAGTACAGGACACGTGAACCCACACACACACACACACACACACACACACACACACCAACAACAACAATATATATCCCCTTAGGGAAGGTGTTGAGGGCAGAGAAGAGGATGTTTTTGTGCCTCTGAGCAGATGAGGGAAAACAGTGACTCACATCTTTTCTTATCCTTAAATGTTTCCTGGTTAAAGCAGCTTGGCCTTATAAGGTTAACACACAGTCTTGATCACACAAACACACACGCACACACACAGACACACACACAGATCCTGCTGATCCACGGCAGAGGGCAGAAAAAACATGCTGTAAATACGCAACACTGTAGGCCACATGAGATGATGATGATGAAAGCTGGCATCGGCTTCAAAACATCCAAACCTTCAGTGCGCGTGCGCACACACACACACACACACACACACACATTTGTGCATACATGCACTAAAACAGCACAGAGTGCACACACACAATTGCACATACTAACGTACACATTCATATAGACCTCTGCAATACACTCATACAGATACAAACATCCACGTGAATGCAAGAATGCATAAGCACACACAAACAAAAACAAACATCCACCCACACACACACGCACATCTGTCCATCCTGCCTTGCCTGAAGCTCACTATGACCCGGTCTCTGCATTGCTGCTAATTTAAAAAGCACATTTTGGGTGATGTCATGCTTTTGTCTGCATTCTGCTAATGCACATGGAGACACACAAATCAGACATCAGACACACGCATGCCCACACACACGCAGGCTGGCACAGAAGACAAAGGACACACAAATAAATCTAATGTAATGTGCAAAGACAGCTGACCTGGATTCAGCCAGTCAACAGTTTATTCCTGCTACCACCTACAATCCAGACCCAAAGGCAACCAGCTTACACCAACCACCAAAATCATACACGAACATGAGGAAATAAAGCAGAGAGGTAAACGTTCTGTGTTTGGAGCAGCAGAGCTCAAAATCAATGATTCCAAAGCATGAATCAGTGCAATAAATCAGTGATGAACTGAACTTCATTGCTCCAAATGTTTACACACTGTTTGTTTAAGAGTTTAGAAAATAAGTTATCATCACATACAGTTAACATAACATTGTCTTTTAACCAAATGGTCAGCAGCTCTAGCTGGATAAGGTCCCATCGTCCTTTAAAAGAGTATTCCCCAAAATCTCTCTAAATCAATGCGGCAGAACCAGGGATATTGTCTTTTTTTATTCCACGCATTCGTCTTCTTTTCAAAACCTGGAGAGAAAAACTTACCCACTTACCCACAATGCAACTGATGTAACCACTGACAGCACTACAACTTTTTTGACATATCCAGTAGTACTCTCCAGCACCTGAAAGCACATGTGTAAAGGAGTGCTTCTTTAATATTGAGTATCTGCCAATGCTGAGTCCTGAGCCAATATTAATATTCTCCTACATAAAACAGATGTAAAGAACACACTTAGCCAAAGATAGGCCCACTGTAAAATTAGCAAAGCCAATCCCATTTAGATTACATATGTTTAACAACATTAGGGAAATATAGCCTGCAGCACAGCTTTCCTTTTATGAAGTCTTACATAATTATTATGGATGCTAGATTATAATACTTTTTTTCCCCATTCGGTCCTTTAGTGTAATCTAGTAAAGATTTATCACAGCTAGAGCAGTACAAAAATAGCTAATACGACAAATAAAAAGGGGTGAACACAATTAATTATGAGGTGTGGAGTGTTTAGGCACACTTAGAGCCCAAAAAGGAAGAGAAGTCGACCAAAACTAGACAACATGGAGCCAAAACCAGACCAAGTCCCAGACCAACTGCTGGTCAGAGCTGAATGACTTGTTCCAAAAAAGTTCTGGCCTCAGACATTCCCCAGATACCAGCGTGCTTTTACACTAACAGACATCATTCAAGAGTAACATCCGCTCAGACAATTGCAATACACAGACTCCCTCACATGCTCCTCCGTGAGGGATATTGTGCTCAAACACAACACTTGTGAAGCCAAACTGCAACCACCGCGGAAATAAGCAGCAAACTGACAAGATGATGGATCTGCCCACGAGCAGCTGATCATGGGGTGGCATCAGCGGTGCCACCAGTTAAGTCTAGATGAATGGTGATATGTGTCTAGTGGGCAGGTGTGGCATGACAGGTTGTGAAATGACAGCAAAATGTTTGTATACAAACACACACACAGACTACTGAGGGAGAGTCACAAGAGAGGAGAAAGAGAGGGAGAGGCAAAAACACAGGAGAAAGAGACTGAGCAGGCATCGTTGTCACAGATTTTGAAAATAGCCTGCTGTATGATTTCCAATCACTTTCTCAGTTATTGAACCAATAGAATGCAGCAGAGGCCCAAATCAAAGCTGCAAACCACGTGCTTTTCTTCCCTTGCATCTATTTCTAGCACCTTTACATGAACATAAAGGTTATTATCAATATACTGACATTACTGTTATATTATTATTATTATTACATGCACTTACGATAACATCAGTCAGCTTTCAAAAAAATGTGTTTTTTTAATAATGGAAGGTTTGGAGTGAGGTTTTCTTTAGGCAAAGATTCAAATATCAGCATCTACATATATATTAGTGTTGATAAAGTCAAGTTTCTAGCCATAGATGTGGGAGTACCAAACTATATGAAGGATATTTCTAGTTTTTTATGATTTTTAATGAAGATGGACAGCTAGAAAATAGCAAAGAGGAATAATATGTTGATGACTTTCTTAAAGAAGTCTTATGTATGTCCAGAGCTCACATCTTTAACACCTCTGACCTCCCTGGAAATGTAGTCTGGACGTCCAAAAGTAGCATCCAAAAGAAGTCTCATCAGTGACGCACAGTATATACAGTGTCATGGGAAGACATATAAAAAACATTCATTCTCGCTCCCCTAAAGACGTCTTCTCGATGTCCAAACACACTGTCTTCCAGACATGTTTGTGCTCACTGGGCAGTTACATGTAGGCAGCAGGACTACGTGTTTATAATGAAAGAAAGAGTAGAGATGTCCAGATTTTAACAGAAATCCATATAAGAGCATGTTTAGACTGGAGCGCTGAAGCTAGACTAACTAGTCTGAGGGCTGTCTGTGCGTGTGCATGTGTGTGTGTAAGTGTATGTGTGAGTTGACTGCTGTCCCTGTCCATCAGAGGGTCATATGAGGAGCAGATTAGGGTTTCTAACCGCAAACCCCTGTCGCCATGGCCCATCGTCAGGGAGAAGGTGAGGAGAGTCATCGTGTTCCGACCCACCACTGACTCACCCCTCCTTTTCTCGCCGCCATGCACACGAATACACCGAATACACACACACACACAAAACCACATCTAAATCAGGACTTTGTGGTGCAGCCTATCTCGAATGTTCGTCATCCCGTCTGCAGCCACATCTCGACCAATCAGATGCAGATGAATGCCATCATCCAAATTAGGGCTGCAACTAATGTTAACGATGCTGATGCTGCATAAGAAAAACGCCAATCCAAGGGATAAAATGTTAAAGTGAGAACACTTATTTCCACCACAGTCCCAATTTGTTAAAAGAAAGACATAAGATTGAACAGTCATATCTGAAGACTAGATTCTTACTACATCAGTGCAAACTAAACCAAAAACACATACCCTTATATACAACAGATCAATGGCACAAGTACAATTTCATTAATAACCTGTCACCGTATTCCACAAAAAAGCTCTGACCTGACCTCTGAAAGTCCCTCTTAACTTCATATTTACTGTTCCCCAGTGCGGCACCAGTATATATTAAAAAAAGAGCTGCATCTGGATGAGTCCAAAACCCAAAGATATTCAGTTTCCAGTTATATAAAACAGAGAAAAGCAGCCAATCCTCACATTCGACACATTTGACTTGAACGATTAATTGACTATCAAATAGTTGCCACTTAATTTTCTGTCTTGTCAAATCGTTTTAGCTCCAATTCAAAAAACATACTTTTCTTTTAATACCCTTTGATAAAACAACAAAATGTGGCAGGTACAGTATTTCTGCGAGGCCTCTATCTGAATCTACTGTCTGTGGAGCTGGAGATCAAAACCTCAGTGCAGCTCAGATCCCTCTGCGTCTTGAACAGGGTGGTTAAGACTTGCATTTCTTAAACACCTCACGCTACTGATTTTTGCTGACCACTGGGCCTGACCAACCCTCTAATCAGGATTTCCATGATGCACGTTGGTATGGCAAAGTTGGTATAAATCGTTCCAACAGTCATCTGAGTTATCCCTGCTATTAGTGGATTTCATCTACCTCTAGGACCCTGACTCAGTGGTTCGTGTTGTATTTTTCTTACATGGGGACTATTCATAAACTGGCACGTGAGGCATTGTGGGTTTTAACTCTTTATTGAAAACCATAAAGGCAGAGGTGATGTCATCTAACCACAGTTACCACCTCTGGTCTGTTTCAAAATACTGTGTTTCACTGTACAGTACAGTTTCAGCAGGGCCAGCTATGACAGTCTGTGGGACCAGCTGTCACTTTAAGCCTGTTAGGGGGGTATTTACAACCCGACATACAAACAAGACCATAAAACTGGACTCCCCTCACCTCTCCCTAAACCCTCCTCCCTCCCCTCTATTAAACTTGTGGCTGTACAAAACCTCAACTGAGGGAAAATTAGTGGGAACAACAGTAAAGACACAACATGAAGATTTAATTGATATTAAACAGCTTATGGGATTCATTACAGCCGGGGATGAAAGCAAGACTTAAAAAATGTAACTGGATTGCTCATTTATAAGCCCAGTTAACCCTACAAATAAATATATCGCACAAACACGCTTAAAAACACATGTAAAACACACAAATCTGCCTCTCTCTTGCTCTCTCTCTCTCTCTCACACACACACGCCACATCCTCTGTTACTGGGTTATTTTCTTCCCTAGTGTTTAGAGTCTATTCTTGGAGTTGTGTTTGTGCATGTGACCCCCAGTCGCTGCTCACGGTCAAATGTCCGGCTGCCTTTTCATCTCAGGGTACGAATGTGTCTCACTGTCTCTGAGTGCGTCACACACAACCTGATCCACAGAGACGGGGCCATGTTTACACCTTCTGGTCCATATTGCCTAGGGGCCACCCCCAAAATTGTCCCTCTTGTCCTTTCCTTTTACCTCCCAGTACCTGCCTACTATCTCCACTCAAGTTTTCTCCGGTGGTCTTCTTCCCAAACACTCTCCCTCTCCTCTTCTTTCATCTCTTAATCAACACCTCTTTAGTTTTATCCACCCTGTGAATCTCACCCCCTCAGGATCCTGAAAGATAAATACCGACAGTATCTCTCCATTTCTCTCCTCTCCTCCTTTGTGTGCTCATGTTTTGCCACTGCTTTCCTTGACATTTTATTTCATCTGTTTGAGACATCAATGCACACCAGCAGGTTTTTTCATAAACCCTCAGTGTATGCCAAGTGCATACAGGCTCCGGCTGGGATGTGGGTTTAGCCGAGCATGTGGCTGTGGCTATAAGCCCGGGGTTTGGGTCTAGACTTTCCTAATGAGTAGCAGCCCTCTCGCACAGCACACCGCAGTCAAAGTCTGGGATACTACATACATGAATCCACATGCATCCATGCAAATGTGCAGAAAAGCATACATCAATAGCAGCAGAGACTTTTACAAAAGCTCAGAGCTGTGCTGCAATTGGGTAATTCTCAAATTTCAGGTTTGTCACTGTACAACACCTGGCCAGGAGTCGGTTGCACCAGCTCTTTGAGCGTTCAAAGTTAGTTGAGTTAAAACTTAAGTGTTTACTAAGTGGTGATTTCCGTATTGGTGCACTAAAACCAGTCACATCACACAAACTAGGTCTTATGTAGAGATCATTTGCTAAAATAATCATAATATATAATAATAAAACTAAATATTTACAGCAAATAACTGCTGGGTGTAACTGTTGCTTAGCTAACTAACTGAAACTACTGAAAAAAACGTCAGCTTGCTAATATCGTCGACACATCTGACCAGACACTTGATAAAATGCTGTTTAACAACGATGTAATTTGGCATGATTTTACAACATAACACAACATACCTCAAATTACAAAATGATACGCTAATAACGTTAGACTAAATGACTAAATAGCACTGGTTTGGTTAACATGATCGGATTTGGTGGATTTCCCACTGCATGAATATGATTGACTCTGACACATATATTTCTTCATGTATGCATATACCTACATTCACAAAAGATTGGCAGTTAAGCTTAATGTATCGTTTGCCCTCCTGAAGCTGTCATTTCTGGCAGCCATGTTATAGGAGTACTTTACAAATGCAGTCGTGGATTTCAGAATAGCTGGGGAAACCCAATCAGGTGAGCAAAAGGAAGAAACGAGAGGTGAAGATAAAAAGAAACATTTTTTCTGCTACTGCCTCAATAAAAAAGGTGGGGCTGGTTTAAATCAAGAAGCGACAGGTGACAGAGAAGAAGAGAGAGAAGGAGGGCAGCAAAAGTAAAGACAGTGCGAACAAAAGGAAGTAAGAAAGCAAATAAAAAACAAGCAAAACATAAAGTGGCTCCATAAAAAAAATAAATGAGCATAATATAATACAACATCATGAAAAGAGCTTGTTTGTTCAACCAGGTTAGAAGACTGGGTTTGGTCTCAACAAAGATTCAAAGTAAACATAAGAAAGGAAGGAGAGAGTGTTTTTTCTGGCTTCCAAATATAGCTGCAGGCTGCATTTACGTTTATCTACAGTGTGTGTGTGTGTGTGTGTGTGTGTGTGTGTGTGTGTGTGTGCGCGCACATCTGTTTGTAATATGGCAGCACAATGGCAAAGATTTACTACATGAGCTGACTCGAGTATGGCTTATTAGACTCCAATAATGTCAAACCAGGACTTAACAGAGAGCTGGGGAAGGGGGGGCTACCTGTCCCTGCTGTCATCACACACACACAGACGCACACATTTGCACAAATACACACGCAGAATTTCTTGACAGGCCGCCCGGCCTTGTAGGCCAAAGCTCGCAAAGTAGAACGAACACTGTGATCTCATGTGGGAGTATATATAAGGAAAGTATCTACCCTAGGGCAACATATATTCACGCACACACACAGACACACACTTTCTTCCTGGTTTGTTTCTGTCACCTGGAGGCTGAGGAAAACAACAAGACCTCTGGTTACAGGCCAGCAAGTCAAGAGTACGAAGACAATGGCTGCAGCACATATGACTCACCATGCCACAAAGACACATGCACACACACACACACACACAAACACACAACATCCCTTGGGTTAGGCTTAGAAAAGAACATTCCCTCATTATAGCAGCATAGCAGCAGTTCAAAGGCGGAGTGGGAACGCTGTGCTGTTACTATGGCTCTAACTGGCTGCAAGCCTGGACCATCACACTGACTACTGTCACAATTTATCATACTAACACACTGACCAATGGCCTGGCAAGTCACACACACACGCACACATTACGCTGACTGGCCAACAGTGATGTCAATTACAGGCTATTATAGGATCATCAGCAAGTGACCGTGTTAAGGCACGAAACCAAAGCTTAGAAGTAATGTTCACTTATATAGCACCTTTAATATACACCTTTGAAGTGCTTCAAAATTATAAAGAGGTAAAGACAATGAGACATTAAAAAAACATGAACTGCCCACGTAATGCAAATATAGAAAAAACTCAACAAAGTCTAAATATGTGAGTCTGGAGCAGCTTTTTAAAGGTCCAATGAGAGCAAGTTCCAAACCTCAAAAGCTGACCAGCTTTGTTTTCATGTCTGAAGCAATACATCCAGTAAGCCCTGCTCAGAGGACATAAGTGATGTACTTGTGATAACAGAGCTGTAGTAACTCGGTAACATACTGTAGGAGGTAGCCCCCCGCCATGTAGAGCTCTGAAAGTGAGAGAAAGGATTTTTAATTGCATTCCGAATTTGACGGGGAGCCAGTGGGCGCCAAGAACACTTGCATCTAAGCATGGGAGTTCATTTTTGACCTTCGGGAACAGTATGTATTACAAAATAATTCAAGCTCAAAAGGTCCTTGCTAGCTTTCAGAGCTTTCAACCACATCTCACGACCTTCACTCAGCAAATGGAGCTGGCTCAGGTGTCATCATGTGACCTATGTGTTCATCCGCTGAATGAAAAGTGGACCTTTGAGCTTAGATTACTTTGTTACAAATATCTAAATTGTTATAATGTGAGACTTCTAGGGGTGTGCAGAGAAGGAAGTGAGCTTACCAGACCTCTGTAGCTCCTCACCTCTGCTTAAGGCTAGCAGCTCGAAACTACATTAGCCGCTACTTGCATTACACACTCGAATCTCCAACCGGACTGTCGGTGGTCAAGTTGCATAGTGGGTAATATAAGCGCCAGGTTTTGACAAGGAAGAAAAATGCATATCTCTAAAAAAGACGATATCTCTGGTTCTGCTGCATAAATTTGTATTATTTTTTTAATGCTACATCAGTGAAGTACTCTTTAAGAACAGCAATGTTGGTCTGTCCATCAATCTATCTGTCCGTAAGTCTAAAGGTAGGTCTGTCCATAGGTTGCTGTGGACAGCCATTGTTGTAAAATAATGAATCCTTTTGATTTTAATGATCTCCTGACCTCGTCTAGCACCACACTCAGGTCAGATTGTCAACTGTATACACCACAAGACATGCAGATGTACAGATATCTCAAAATATACAGGACACCATGATGTTTGCTGAGCTACATCGTGTTCCCCAAAGGATGAACCCATTTGATCAGCTAAAGCTTTGATGTATAGGCTGACATTTGAATTTGTATAAAAGATATCTCAACATGTAAGAGGTGTACTAGGTAATAGTGAGAACTTCCACATACCCCTTTGAGAATGATGGTATTACTGACCTGGAAGGCAGCATTTAACACCAGGAAAAAAACAACATTTAGGCTATATCATAACTATTATGATGACCTTAAACCCAGGTGATATGTAGTGTCATATCACAATATATATAGATATTTCATCAATAGATTCCTGTTGCTAAATACAGACTAAAATCATTAAAAGTTACACTAATCTTACACATTATAAATCTACTCAAAGAGCTAAAGAAAAACAGTGGGGTAAACCTGAAAAGACAGTACGTACTGGATATCATCATCACTACTGTGAGTGAATATGAAGAATGAGTTGCTTTGCAGTATGTGGCTGTGTAAGGTAGGTCAGAGGAAGGCCAACAGCACTAAAGCTGCCTTATCTGGAGTGGTGCAACACCCACACACACACACACATATTCTAAGAAATAGCACACAGCTCTCCAACAAAATCCAAGTCAAGTCTTCGTCTGCCTCAAATCCCTCATGCATTTGGTATGACGGCATGCCGTATACTGCTGGGATGTGTCATTGGCTCATATCTCAGAACTTCAGTGTGCATGTATTCGTGTGTGTGTGTGTGTATGTGTGCATATTCCCATAAAAGTTGAGAAGGCAGTAAATGCTATATGTCAAGTAGGCGTGTGGGTGTCTTTCGTCTTACCATTAGCCGCCAGTAAATACTATAAATGTAAATGTGAGTGAGTGTGTGTGTTTCCATATAACATGAGCAGGCAGTGAGCGCCATGATTCCAAATTTTCCAGTCAGCGTTACTGAGCTCCCGGCAGACAGGGAAGGCAGACACACAGTCATCCTGTCGGTGTGATGCCAAGTCTTACATGTCAGTGTCTCACATCTGTTTGCTGTTACACACACACAAACACACACACACACGTATGCAAACTCACACACAGGACGCACTGAAAGATGCATTCGGCCACAAACACAGACACGCACCGACACCTACACTTGCACAGTTCGGTGCAAGAGAGAAGTATAACTCCCTCACAAACCACCCGCACAAGTTCATGGACCAAATGAATGCAAGTTTAAATCACATTTGAATGCTTGAAAAGAGGCATCAACTTCACAGTCAAGGATTTGAGTTCTTACTTTCTGAAGAATAATAATATTTACTGTCAACCAGACTGAATCAGAATGTTTTCAGCCCCTTTTTATAGCATTAAATTGCATTTGTCTTATTTCCATCTCTTCAATCTAATCAGCCAATCTGCACCTGCTTGCAACAGATGAAACTGGTACCACATAATTAATACTGACACATGAACAGTTCTCAGAAAACAAAGAGCAACAAGCCATAGTTCCTTATTGAATTGTATACCTTCCATTTAGCCTTAAGTGGCCCTTTCACATCAACAGTCTTGAAGTGTAATTTCCCACTACTGGAAATGCACACACACAAACACACACACTCCTGATCCCTCAGGATTTGGCTCCTCCAGCAGCAGTGACAGTGTGACTGTTTTGGCCTTTGAAGTCAGGAGTCAGTAAACCTCTGGGAAACTGGCTTCGATCCTCGCCCCGTCTCCACCCCTCAGTCTCCAACTAAAGAGCAGCTTCCCGAAAAGCCTCATTATAAAGTCAAGAGAGGAGCTTCTTGTTATAATGATCTATTCAAAAAGCCTTGGGCCTTTGTGTCAAGTTAAGTCCGGAGATTCTATCTTCTTTTGGGAAATACTCGCTCATTTCAAAAGCATCAGTCATTCGTGCGAGTCTTTAAAAGCTTCTCCATCTCCTCAACCCTCTTTTTTCCCAGTAACACGCTGCAATGTTTGGGATTAAGACTCTGGGTTTTAGCAGAGGAGATATTCTGACTTAAAAGAGTGAAATTGAGGAAGTCCATCATGCTTAGAGAGACAGAAAGGAAGGGAGAGAGACTTTGACATTTTGAGGAGAAAAAAAACCTCCACAGACTTGAGTTAAAACACCTTTCCCTCATAGCTACTCACATCCACACACTCAGAAACACAAAAGTTCTCACGCCCAACAGTGTCAGCAACACATCCACGTGGACGACAGACCAAGATAGAGAGAGAAAGAAAGAATAAAGGGAGAAAAGAGTAAACATTTGCCATCTCTTCACCTCAAATGGCTGTCTCTGTTCAGAGAATGTCTTCTCTTTTTACCCCTTCTAATTTGCAATCCATCATCATCCCTTTTCATCATGACAAAAAGACGGATTTTAGAGTCCTGGAGACAGACAAAAACAAAGACAGAAGACTTCAAGAGCACGCCATTACAACGTGACTTATGAGAAAACTGACAGTGCTTTAGTGTGTGATTAATATGCTGTAGGTGTATGTTGCATCCATAGGAGGAGGGCATACGCAGGGCAATGCTGGCGCCCTGTGTGTACGGCCTATATACCAAGCCTGACGCCTGGGGGTAGAGTAGCCTGCATTCCTCTGATTCAGCCTAAACTATGGATACCTTAGATACCTTCCCTCACTGCCACAGTCTCTCTCTTAACAGCCGAGGGTGAATCTTAACACTCAACTCCTATCATCACCTCCTTTGCCCCTTCATACTCACGCATGCCAGAAAATGTGCCACTTGATCCCCATATCTCCTCAGGATGCAACTGCAACATGCACCACGTGGATGGACAACTGCTTTCATCATTTAACTGTAAAAATAGTCTTATGCATTCTCATCACAAAAAAGTAGAGCAGCAACTATTTCATCACAGATTAATCCGCCAATTATTTTCTCAACGCATTGATTTGTCTATTAAATGGCAGAAAATAGCAAAGAAAAATGCCAAAGACACTTTCCTAATGTCAAAGGCATCATATTCAAAAGTCTTATTTTGTCCAACCAACTGTCTAAAACGAAAACATATTAAATTTACCAAAGTATAAAACAGATTACAGCACCAAATCCTCATATTGTAAGCTGGAAACAGAAAATGTTTGGCCTTTTTGCTTGAAAAATGACTGACACAATGAATAGATTATCAAAATAGTTTATATTCCGCTATGTTATGTATGCAGAATTTATTTTTATGACATAAAATCCTTAAAAAAAATCCTTTAACAGGATAGCTCAAATGAAAGCAGGTGATAACATTTTGATAACCTGAACTTTCTTTTATCAGCTTTTCGACCTCAAATATGGCAAAATACGGAATTTAGATGTTGATTGTGCAACTGATTATCAAGAAAACGTCCCTAATACAGTATTTCTTTCATTCAGTGTATATCAGTGGTTCCTAACATGGGGGTCAGCACCCCCACAGTGGGTCGCAAGACAAATCCAAGGGGTCATGAGATGATTAATATACAAAAAGGAGAGAAAAATATTTCTGCTACACCAAATTACATTTATGTTTTGAGACTTTTAATATTTGCTTTTTTTTCTTGTGAATACCTGGATAATTTTACCTCTAAAACGTACTTAAAAAATCACTTCTTGGTTAAACTTGGTTGTCACTGGTAGACATGAGGAGTCACAAGCCACAAAAGTTGGGAAACTGGTGTACAGTATATATTTAGTTCCTTAGCTAAATGACATGTCGTATACTGATTGTAAACATACTGTCAAAGAGGGAAGAAGGAGGCAAGAAGAGGAATCAAGGAAATAAGGAACTGACTAAACAACAAAGTACCAAAATACTCCTTGTGCAACTTAAAGGGCAGATGACGGAGGAGGAAGAGGCTGCAGTCTATTTGTTGTGTGTTTTTTGGCTCCGATCCACGTCTCTGAACTTCAGCTTTCATGTGTGTGAGTGTAGTCATACATACAGTATCTGAGTCTCAGGGCGTGTGAACATGAGCATTAGTGAAAGCATGTGAGGCGTGTGCCTTAGTGAAGCAGTGTGAAAAACACAAAGCTATTTTTTTTACTTTCCTGAAAGATGACATTATAATAATACCAAGATTTCACCCATCAGTAACGCCATGTGATTTTCCCACATGTGCGTGTGTTTCTGTTTGTGAGCACATGCAGGAACTTTTTTTCTCTGCATGTATGTGTGTGTGTGCGAGTGTGTGTTTGTGTGTGCTGTATGTTTTGGCTCTAGAACTGTGGGAGTGCCTTTATCAACAACAACAACACAGTCCAAGCCGTCCCAGAGGACCCGAACACTAAAAGCCCCTCTGGTTCCCATGAGCACACGGCCCACGCAGACTGTCACTGGATCGTGTTGGTTTCTATTGTGAAACTCTATACAATGTTGCTACAAATAAACCAGTAAATCACTGCTTAATCACAACGTTGCTATGATGAAATTACAGTGTAATTGCACACAAGGGCCACATCAATGTAGTCAACATGTAGCTGGTCCTGTCTCTATGTTTCTGAGATGAATGCTGTGAAAGTCAGTCTTTAATCAGGATGCAATCAGAAAGTACAGACTGGGGAAGCCAGAGCATGGGATAGTATTATTATACTAATTGTAGCTAATTTTACCTTGTAGTATGTTGATATTGTACAATCTAAACATAACTTAACAATCTATTTGTACTCAATTCTCATGGGCAGTTATGAGTAGAACATAGAACTCCAACAGAAAGTTTCCTTTCTATGTCTTAATAAAATATATTGAGTTAAGGCTGTGTGTGTGGCAGGAGATATGTAGTTCATAAGGAAAGGAATAACAGGAAAACACCATTCATCTTTAGAAATCAAGATGCATGCCCTTCTAATATCTACGATCTAAGAAAAAAAGAAAAAACTAATGACTTAATGTTTGTGTAACATGGGAAAAGAAATGCTAGGAAGAGAGAAACAAACATAACAGAAGAGGGAATAAAGCCAATTCATGAGCAAATTTACAAATAAAACACGTAGAGATAAAATTCCTGCATTCCAGCGCTAATCAAGATAATCCAGATATTTAGAAGCTTTTGTAAGCTTTATCCTCCATGAAAGATTACACAAGGTTAAGTATTTCTTTTAGGGAAGCACTGATCCAATTCACTAGGTCGGTATGGGTGCCGATATTGATCAGGTATTGACATAACTTTACCAATAATAGGCTCACATTTCATCAAGTCAGTCTTAAAATAGTACTCACATGCCCGTATGTACCGTATTGAAAGAGTTATTATTGTTTCTTCTAAAGCAATTTCAACAAAATTGACGGAGGAAAAGATTCACAGGCCTCGAGCTGTGTAAAAATGGATTCTAAAGTTCACCTGAAGCTAATTTGGAGTTAGATAAAACAGTTGAATATCTTCCAAAGTTGCAGTATTTTTAGTACAAAATTCCCTCTATTTGTTATTATCCATCTCCCGTGACTCAGGGAGCAAACACTGTCTGTAAGCACAAAGGGGGATCTCTCAATTGTTCAATACAGCTGTAACTGTAATATTGGGCAGATTACATGCTGTAGTAAGTGTTCACTGCGGAGAGTGTGACGCTGGCTGATAACAGATGAAAGAGTGCTTCTGAAGCCCACATCGTGCACCCTTTGGAGAAAGAAAGACGGCACACACCAAAAAAAAATGAACAAAGCCCAGAAAGCTACAAAGATGGTAAAAAATAAAGAAAGAGGGAAAGAAGGGAAAGAGAGAGAGAAAGACAGACCCAGTAGATTCAGCGTGCAGGTGATGTGGCCCCAGCTGCAGCTGTACAACAAGCTGTCTTTGATTCACTGCAGTTCAAACACATAGCAGGAGAATCACCTCACTGATGAAAGAACGCCAATGATATCAAACTACCACATCTCAGCTCTCCCAGGCATGGGGCACTGACACACACACACACACACAGTAACATACTAAGGGCTCTCACAGAGTAGCGGTGAGAGCATGGAGATATTTATAAAAGCATTATAAGGCAAGGATGCAGGCCTGTGCAGTTAGTGCCCTATACTGTATATGGACAAATATTTTACACACACACACAAATCCAGTCATTCAGTTTGGATGAGACAGCGACTCTAATGTCTCTGGTGTTTCCCCCCTGAGGGGCCTGTACCTGGACAGATGAGAAGTCAGAGCAAGAAGATACGGGGGGAAAGTGAGGAAGAAAGTGCTGTCAGGGATGTCTGAACAGATCAGAGGACAGATGAAGGAGATAAAGAAGACAGAGAGAAAGAGAAGGAGAGGGGAGGATGGGCAGAAAGAAAGAAAGAAAGCAAAACAGAGAGCAAAAGGCATAGCAGAATTTTGTAAAACAAGTGAAAATCAGTGAAACCTACCTGTCCTCAGTCCTTATACATGTTTAAGGCTGCCTCCAGAAAAGCAAAATAGCTGGGGGGAGGGGAGGGAGAAACTATGTTTCCATCCAACTGTCAAGGGAATTTTGAGTAAACTCTCCAAACGTCCCAAAAAACCCAAAATGCTACAATGCCTCATTCCCAACAGCTGGGCTTGAGCGAATAAACAGGCTTCCTGAATGTTAAAAAAAGAAACATCCACAAGGAAAATGGAAAGAGACAATCTGTTATTGTCTTTTACTGTCAGCAAATGTTGCTCATATTTCATCATTTCATCCAAAAAGGATAAAAAATAAAAGACGTGCAGTTAGATTTAAAAGCTAATGCACATTTTAATGTCCATACAGCCAGAACAGAAAACGTGCACATGCGAAAAGCAACAGGTGTGACATTTCTAAGAGGTTTTTAAAGAGTCTGACGGACGACATTTCAAGACTTTTCTGGGCTCTTGCACAATGGAGCTGAACCACGCGACTGATCATGCCAAACCCATATAATTTTTAAAATGAATCCACTTAAAGTCGGAAAAATGTTTTGCGTGATTGGTGAGATTTGATCTAAATTGTAGCCTTCCTTTAACTCGGCAGAGACAGGGAAATGTCTCTGATGTCTCTCCAAGACATTAGAAGAGAAAAAGAGGAAAAAAAAGACCCTCGTTTGAGGATTTCTTGGGTCTCAGCTCTCAGCACGACTCGGCTCTAACTACCAGTTGAAGTTACTCTCATCTGTCTGGTGTCTGTGCATGTCTGTCTCACAGCGGGGACCCAGCACTGTCTGTAACCATGGAAACCGCAAGGATGTAGTGCTGACAATCATAGGAAGTGATGGCATACTATATAGATGCCACACACACACGCACGGAAAACCATCTTCCCATGATCAAAGTAAGGGAAAAATCACACAATTGGCGTCCTCGAGAGTCTACCGGGACCCTGTCACTGTGTTTTGTTGTTGTAAAAAGACACTTTTGTGGGAAGGTGAGCTGAGCACACTTAGTTCTGCTGGAGCTGGTGCTCCACATTCACACGGCTACTGAGTCCTCTTGGCAAAGGAGCAACTCCACTAGAGTTGTTCAAGTTCAACGTGTTGCTCAAGGGCAACTTGACCTGTTTACTTTACGCTTGTTTACTTTCCTCGCCCTGCCTTTCTCAATCCGGCAGTCTCCTGGTTATGAGCCCACCGCATCTGCTACAGCCACCCAACATAAACCCTCATCCCAGGAACCACGAGGCCTCCTCGTAAGTATGTTACGTAAGGTTGAATTCGTTAGCATAGCACTCATCTTTCTGTGAAAATGCTGTGAAAGTGGGGTGAAAAGATAATAACAGACATGATCAGTCAGGCCCAAATTGTTGTGAGCCCGTGTGGAGATAGATGGATAATTTGGATTAGGTCCACTTGGTTGAGCAGAGGACAGATAACAGGGGTAGACGGGTGAGGCAGTGAAGACAGCAAAATATATAGTGTCCTCAAAAATCCCCACAGTGGAAAGAAAAAAGGCATGTACACTACTTTCTTCTAACAATCCCACAATGCAATGTGTCACATTTCATAGATGTGAAAATGACCCTTGTGCGGCTCTACACGTCTATGATGGGGGAATAACAGCAGCTCTCGCAATGAGGAATTACAATCTGCTTCGAAAGAGCTGCAAACACACACATATGCAAACACAGCAAAGCATGCACGTCATTTAAATTATTTAGTATCAAGAAATGTACACAACGAGCACCTATGAGAGAAAAATACAGAGCAGATCCACACAAGGTTTTGTAAGGAATTATCTCTCGTTTATGGCAAATTCAGTTGCACTGAACTCCCCTGTGCAGTTACACACACACACACACACACACACACACATACACAGCCACTAGTGGTCAGACTGGCAGGCAGGAGGGAAGCTTGAGTGTGCTGAGATCTGACCAGTTCACCGTATACTGGCTGCCAACAATCCACCACACACACACACACACAAAACACACACCACTGCTTTGTCCAACCACAGCTTCTGTGTGTGTGTGTGTGTGTGTGTGTGCGCATACATGTATGTCTACGTGTGCCTTTGCATGCATCCACGTGTGTGTGTGAGCACAAGAGTATCCGCGTGAGTTTGACCTTGTTTTTGTGTGTGCACCGCAGGCCTGCGTGTCCATATATACAGTGTGTGTCTCTGTGTGAGCGATTGTGTTACAGCGTCCTCCAAGTGTGTATGTATGGGAGCGGGGAGTTAAAGATATAGTATAAACAATGTAGGGACTCCCTTGGTGTGTGTTTACTGACCGAGATAAAGGCTGTCATTCCTCTCTCACCACCAATCTACTTCCTCCTCCCGTCCAACCAGAGAGAGGGAGAGATGCACTTAAGCCTTGGCAATGTCAGAGCGATCTTATCTTGCCAATAAAGCCTCTTGAATGGATTTAGATTAAATGGAGAGAGGGCAAAAACAAGAGAGGGCACACTGGTGCAACGGGGTCATTCCCCTCCCCCCGACAGAGACTGCTGCCCTCCTCCTCCTCTTCTTCTTCTCCCACCTCACATGTACTTACAGCTCTGCAAAACCTTCACTCTGCCCCGAGATGCTGGCAGGCATAACAAACAGGAGCAAAGCCTGAAATAGTCTCTCCCACTATTTCCCATGCTGCAATGGAGGTATTTCCGTGGTAAAGCCAATTCCCAGCGCCGGATCAAATAATTTACCCACTTCTCTGTCTTTCTACTTCCCTCTCTCTGTGAGTTTTTCCGGATTACTGTCGGTCTCTTTCTGCCGCCTTCCCTTTCACGTCTCCTCACTCCTCTCTCTTCCTCTATCTCGCCATTTCTCCATGTTTTTCCCCCTCTTCCTCCCACCGTCTTTCTCCATCTGTGGCAGGCAGTGAGACGCATGGTCTACCCACACCGACCAATAAAAAGCAGCCCTTTGCCTCTGTCATTTAGTCGGCCTGTCTGTTATACAGCTCAGGATGTTGCAGGCCAGGACATCCCACTGCCTCAGCGGGCAAAGACACAGACTGTCTAATTATGATGTCATGCATTTGGATTCGTCTCATGACCTTTCTCGCGAGTCGTCCTTCCTCTTTGCTTGCTATCCTTCTGTCTATCTATATCTTGCTTCTGTTTTCCAGTCTTTTTAACCAGGGGGTTGCTTGCACACATTTACACCTTGAGGAACTGCAACCACAGTCTGACTCTATAAACTCAGAAACGCTATTAAACGCATCTTAATGCAGCACAGGCTTCATCTGCTTCCACTGTGAGAGAACACAACAGAGGAGAGAAGTAATGAAAAGAGCAGGAGGAGTATAAAAAGCAGCAATAAAATATTTTTAGCCTCAGACCCATTCATGTCGCGAACCAGGGCCAGGAAGAACCACACTGCCATGACTATGAATGGTACTGTTAGTTAGTTAGTATTTCCTTTCTCTGTCTTTCTTTCTTTCTCTTTCTTTCTCTCTTGGCAAGTGCCCTGCCACTGGAGGAATGCCTGGTTCAGATTCAGATGTGTGTGTACATGTGTGTGTGAGTGTGTGTGTGAGTGTGTGTGTGTGTGTGTGTGTGTGGAGTCTGGACAAAGAGAGCCAGTGTAGACAACAGAACACAATCAACCACTCAATGGATAGCTATTAACTCATCGCACACAAATGCACACAAACACACACACACAAATTCCAGAGTCCATGGACGAGAAGCAGTGACATTCAGGCCCAACCAACCAATCAGCGCGCTTTTACCACGGCCACAATGGAGCCAGTCAATGAGCAGCAGAGGATGATGGGAGATCTGTGAATCAAAGTGTCCGGCTCCTCATCCCTGTCTCACTAATCTTTTCCCCCTCTCTCCCTCCTCATTTCATCCTTCCTCCTGTTTCCCAGGGTGGATCTCTCAGTGGTTAAAGGTGGTTAGAAGAGGCCATCGGGCACAGTCCACCTCCCACACACTCATGTATGAATCACCCCATTGTGGGTTGGGTTCGATTCCTGACACTGTTGCATTCGATTTTGGGACTCTCCTCTGTGTATGGGCTTTATTTTGACAACCACATGCAATTTCCATGTGAGTTGTTTAATTTTTAGCCCGCGTTAGAGTTAGCTAAAAAGGAAAAGAGGTGATCCACAGTAAGATTAATATTTCAGTGTCCTCGTTTATCTCTCCAACTCACATCTCAGAAGGTATTATAAATGTTAAATATTACCTATATCTGTTACAGTGTCACATCTTAAAGAAGTCCTACGGGGCAAGAAACACGAGCAGTCAGACGATCATACAGGTTTTAAACAGAAGCCTCCCAAACTTATTTGGAACAGAAAACAAAAGGAAACAATGAAATTATGGCCCAATATGTTTGTCAAAAAACATCCTGGTTCAACTTTGACCTACTGTTCTTGCTGTAGTTGAGCATGTGCACAGTTTTCCTGAGAAATGAGGGATCATTGCCGACATTACAGGTACCCTCACTTTCAGTTTTACCACCAAATGAAGTTTAGGTTCAGCTAATCTGGCTAAACCGTTTACTGCCTGTGTGGGCAAAGCCCATCAGTTCCTCTATTTATGAAAACTTCCTATAATATATGACACTGATGTTTTCCAAATGGACTTTTTATATACAAAATACAATTCAAAGAGGGAGATCTTCCAGATTATTTCAAGTTTGAATTTCAAACTAGTTCACAGAATGATTCCTACTCAACCAGAGAATCGTCTAATCTGCATCTTCCCAAACATCTTACAAGCAGATGCCAATTTCCTAAAAGTCCTACAAGAATTGTTTTTAAAAAGACTTTAATCTTGCATTCCCAGATTTCAGCAATGACTTTGGTGAGTGCAATGTTATCAGAACTGATACTGAATAAATGGCCACATATGATAAAATGGAACGGCTCTTTAACTGTGTGTAAACTTTAGATGCTGTTCTTGTGAGAAAACATTTGCCCACATCACCCACAACTACTTCAAGCCCGCTTTAGGCTACCACTAAAACTGACAGGTAGTCAACTTAACCCAACCTTTCCCCTGTAATGGTAGCCCACTTTTATGGTTTGCCACAAACCACAACATGCAAAAACAACAGGTGAACTGCTTGTAGCCTAACTTTGAAGTATCTCCTCTCTCCCTATCTTTAACTTTCCCTTTCTTGATTTCTGTGCGTCACTCTCTCTTTCTAAACGCAGAGAAAACACAAAAAGATGTTAGACAAAAACCAAACTCAGCTCAAGGTGGGTCTTTTGGTTGGCGCTGTCTTAACTTTCATACCTCTCTCTATTGCAAAATGGGATTTGAGTCATGAAGGTTACCAGTATGAGAGTATTTATAAAAAATCTGATAAAAAAAAGTTGGCAAAAGGCAGTGATAGCCAAGTAGAGGATGTAACCTCGGCTTATTGAGACGCAACGCCCTGTGCTGGCCCCCCCCTCCCAAACACACACACCCACTTCTCACTATCACACTCACACTTTCCCTGTCACGTCTTCATTTTTAGCAGCCGGCAGTGTTACATGGAATATGAGACGACCACCCACACACACACTCACACACATATGCTGCCGGGAAATGTGAATGACTGTGTCACTAAAAGTGCCATGAAGATGCTAAATACAAAAGTGCCTTGTGCTGCAGCGATGAGTAACTCAGAGCTTTTGTGTGTCTGCGTGTCTGCGTCTATGTGCACGCGTGCACACGGGTGTGTGAGCGCTTGCTTGTGTGTTGCACAACTACGGGCAGGCGAGCACATGTGAGTGCAGAGAGCTACATAAATCACACTCTGAATCAATTAGAAAGCATAAATGTGAGAAGTCCTGCAACAGCCGGTGGCCTGGTATACAGTTTAATGCTGGCCTGATTACAGACACACCACACCCATACACACATCCAGACGAACAGCCAGACAGACAGACACACACACACACACACACACACAGTAAGGGCGTGGGTGACTCATAATTACACATGAAAGTAATCCAAAAATGAAACTTAATTAAAATTTTGTATTCTACTGGATTCTGTCTTCTCTTTACGTGCATCTCTCTCTGTTGATCTTTTTATTACCCCCTTTCGTAAAACATGCACATGTAGACAAAACTCTCGTCCACACACGGTGTCTGACAGACAGTCAAAACACAGTAGCAGGGAGTTGTCCTGACTTAACCAAAGTGGTGTGTGTTTATCCATTTTAGTTCAAACACCTCTGTTACTTTGCTGTTACATAACTCTGTTTTATTGACTGCACTCCCATTGTATATTACCTTGCATGTCTGTGCTGGTGTTGCATTCACAGATTCATAAAATCTGTATCTGTTGAATTTATGTAACTGGGTATTTTCCTTTGCATTTGTACTCCCTTAGTTAGAAAACAGTGAAAAAAGGTTGTTTACTACTGGTGTTTCTTTAACCCTTAGGCTGCTATTTATATAGATACAGGTCAATGAAGACAGATAAATAGAGGCTAACCAAATATTTGGTCTTATACTAAACTAAATTGCCCATGACGCCACAAGCAGTAGCTAAGTTAGCAAAGACAGAATAGCTGTGTGCTGTATTGTTAATTAAAGGGACATCCTGTGATTTTTTAGAATGTCCAACAGCAACTTTTGAAACTCAATTGTGAACTGCATTGAGTTTCAAAAACATATTTTAAAAGGACTAATGGTACAAATAGTAACATCTATGTTTAATATTGCACATGGTTCCTTATAAATAAAAAGTGAAAATGAAATTAAAAATTGAAATTTTCAAAACAGAAGTTACAAAGTGCTTCACAACAGCTGCATGAGTTGCATTTCCCATAATGCAACTCAATAGCATCGTTACACCCTTCTCACCGGGTTAACACCCAGGTCTTTCAAACTCCACACTCCCAGCTTGCACCAGAGGCTTTCTGTTACAAATTTGTAGTCTCCAAGCCCAAATTCAGTTAACTCCTGATGACATCTTCAAGGTTATTTTCTCCCTCCAGAGCTACACAAGACAGTGCGGGTCCCACAGAAATAGAAGTAGTAATCCTCGTGACAAGTAAACTGAAATTCATGGGTAAAATCTGTGGAGTTCCCTTTTTTTATTTTGATGAACTAATGAAGCTCACGCTTAAAAACGATGCAGTGTGTCTTTAATAGACTCAATAACAACAAACGTTTCCTGAATGAAAAACCTGCTCCAACCTGCTCCAATGTGAGACTAGTTAAGTCAAGTCAAACCAAAAGCCTTTAACCGGGAAAAAAGGGAGGAAACCTCAGGAAGAGCAACTAAACAGGAATCCCTCTTCCAGGCCAGACGTACATGTAATACTAGTGCTACTAGTATTAATACTTTTTAAGGCAGCAACTAACTATTATTTTATTATCATTTATTTTCATAATCGATTAATCTGCCAATTATTTTCTTGATTAATCAATTAATCATTGTGTCTATGAAATAACAGAAAACACTGAAAATGTCCATCCCAATATCCTGGAGTACAAGGTGACGTCATCAAATGTCTTGTTCTGTCTGACCCACACTCCAAAATATTCAATTCACTATAATGCAAGACCAAGAAAAGCAGCAAAACCTCACATTTGAGAACCTGAAACCATCAAATGTTTTGCATTTTTTGCTTGAAAACGGCTTAAGCTATTAATAACTTATCAAAATAGTTGCAAATTAATTATTTTTTGATCAATTAATCCATTCATCGCTCATTTGTTGCAGCTCTTTCTTATTAAGCAGATCGGATATCGGCCAGACATATCGGCCAGACATGACTGATCCACATTAAAAAAGCCTTGTCACTGGAAAGTAACAAGGCATTGTGAGTCTCTACCTTTCGTGACTCAGCCCACTGACCCAACCTACATCTGTCTGCACTAAACCACCACAACTGCAGTCATTACTCCATTACATCAGGACACTCCCAATGTATTCCAATGGGATATTGTTGCTAGGCACGTACTGTCCTTCTACACCTATGTGAGAAATGGAAAAAACCCAGATTAATATCACACATGCATGCACACCATTACATGCACAAACACACACACACACACACATCTACAAAGTTGTACACACAAAGCTTGGGAACAACAAGCACCTGTGAAAAGACGCACATCTGTGAGGGACTGAGAGAAACCATGGCTCATATAAATACAGTTCCAAAACTGACACAGACTCTGTCGCCCATCCGCCCACCAATCCACCCACAAGCCATCCATCCGAGCTGGGAAGCAACCGACCACGCAGCTGATCAGGCAACTTATCTGGAAGTTAAAAACACATAAAACGACCTCCTCCGCAATGTGTAGAAGAAAGGAAAGGAGATGGGAGAGGAGGAAGCCTGTGACAAGAAGAGTAATAGTGCAAGAAAAGGGGAAGACAAGGGCTGCAGTTATTAAAATGTCCTGTCATTTAAATGGATTAAATGGATATTAGTGGCCCTTTAAGTGTAGATAATGATAGGAAAAGGCAGCTTCTTTTGATATACTGTCATCATTTTGGTATCAAGAAAGACAACTCTGGCTCAGGTAAGATGATAAGCACTGACATCCTTTGATAAAAGAGGAAAACCACAACTACCGCTGATCACTGGAGGAAGGAGGATGCAAACTGCGTGGCTTCTCTCTCTCTCTCTCTCTCTCTCTCTCTCTCTCTCCTCAAGTGTGAATTTACAAATTTTTCCCCCTGTGGGTTGAGACTCTTGGATAAGTTTACACACGGAGTATATGTCTGGCCTCGAGCTAGTTTAACATGATGTTTCACACCAAGTGAAGCATTCTTCTGCATCTGTCCATCCATGAGGAAAGGTGAAAAACATGTTTGTCGCTCTCATGCAAAGATAATCACACTTCCAAATGACCTTTTCTCTTTCTCTTAAAACACGCAGTTCAGATTAAGAAGAAGGTGCAAAACACACACACAGACACACAAATGCTGATGCATGATCTGCTAAGCCTTCTATTTTATTACAGACCTGTCATCAAGACATGGTCTATCTAGGACTGCAGCTAGTGATTCAATATCAATTAATCTCTCCCTTATTTTTTTCGATTCATTCATTGATTAGTCTAAAAAATGTCAAAGAATCCCAGATCCCAATGATAGTCTTTTTAAGACACAAACCCACAGTCCAAAACTGAAGATATTATGCTATAATGCAAGACCAAGAAAAGCAGCAAAACCTCACATTTGAGAATCCAAAACCATCAAATGTTGTGGCATTTTTTGCTTGAAAAATGGCTTAAAAGAGTTATCAATTGTCAAAATAGTTGCATATTAATTCTTTTGCGATCCCTTGTGCATAATATTGCCTTATTCATCCATTTTGGCCAGCAGCTATTATTCTCTCATCCAAACTGCATTCTCACAGCCCCATTGTTTCCTGTTCTGTTCTGCTCATCTGTTGCAGCTTTTAGACTGCTTATCTGACAAAACAGCAATTTAAAAACATTTTAGGAAATTGTGATGGGCACCTTTCACTATTTTCTGACATTTTATAGACCAAACAATTGAATAATCATGAAAAAAATCTGATTAAGATTGATAATTAATTAATTTATAATTGAAATAATCGTTAGTTGCAGCCCTACCCTGAGATAAGGTATCAGAATTGGTATTGGGAGAGAAAAAGCTGGATTGGCGCATCCTTACAATTCACAAAGATACAGAACAGCAGGAAATCCTCATATTTGAGAAGCTAGAGCCCAAAGCTGTTGGCTATTTTTACCTTATAACTGACTTAAACCAGTCACTGATTATCATAATTGTTGTTGATTAATTTTCTGTCAATCAACTAATCGGTTAATCAACTAATAGTTTCAGTTCAAGATTGTTATGATTATATTGGTGGTGTCTGTAGGTGAGTGTGTGTTACGAAGTCCTGTGGTTGGTGATGGGATGTTTATGCTCTCTCTCTCTCTCTCTCTCTCTCTCNCACACACACACACACACACACACACACACACACACACACACACACAAACTTCCACATTCCCCACAGCTCATGCAGAGCGGTCTTTGTGGCCTTCTAAGAGTCAGTGTGTCCAGCCAGGCTCGAGTTACGGCAGACAAGATCCTCTCACTCCTTCTCTCTCTCTCTCACACACTCACTCACTCACTCACTCACATTTTCAGGCATCCATCATCTTACAGACACATCGACTGAACAGGCCGGAGAGCAACAAGAGAGCACCGGTTTGTTGCTCTTCTAACATATCCTCTCTGACTCATTCCTCTCCACCGTCTATAAGAGCAGAAAAAAAGCCAAACAACAGAAACTCTATATGTCAGGCCTCTGGTTTGTCTGTCCTGCCAAAGTGTCCTTGAGCAAGACATCCCGACCAGCATCTGTGGTGATGCTATGTGACTAAGGACGGACTCTCATCTCTAGGGATAAAAAAATAACATAAGAGAATAATAATAAGAAAAAAATATAATAATAAAAGCTGAGGTGCAGTGAGTAATGGACTCTAAACATCTAAGCTGTTTGAACAGATTGAATAGGTCTGAAAAACACCTGTAGAACTGTCTGAACCCAGCAGAAGCAAAAGCAGATAACACAAAGAAGAAGACCAAAGGCAAACACACATTCACACACACTGACTTAACTGGAGTGGACAGTACTGAAATCTAATGATGAAACAGATGCATGTAAAGGAGACTTATATCGATGTCAGCATCAAGGAGAAGAACGCGGCCTAACTTGAGAGCACAACGTCACAGTTTTTATAGTCCGTCTATTTATGGAGCTTTGAAATAAAGTGGATTTTAAGGTAATAAGCTACAGCAGCCTCGCACAGTATGAAATCAAAGCACTGAGATCATTATGGGTCATTATTAAAAGAAAATAGACATTAAGCTGACTGAAGATGTCACTCAAAGTGTGTGTTAGTGCGTGTGTGTGTGTGTCACATCTATTCTAGGAGAATTCCAGAGGGGAGACCCTGTGACTGACCCCCACCTCACAGGATCTGACAGGATATCACCACCCGGGCACACACACACACACACACACACACACATATATATATGTATATATATACATATGCACAAACACACAGAAACAAATGATGGGAGGGTCGAAGGACATACACACACTGGCATACACAGGAGACACACAACAGTGACAAACTCCAAGCACAACATGTGTGTATGCAGGCTTGACACACCTTAGCTGATTTTTATTATGTTTTTAAATGTCATTAAATGCAACTTTGCCCTGTGTAAAGCACTTTGCTTCAGTGTTTAAAAGGTGCTACAGAAATACATTCAGTACATTGGCTATAGTGAGTAAATTGTGCTTTAATAGGATTCATAGGATACTGGTTTGCCAAAAATACACTGCAAAAAATGCAAAAAAAGGCTTACGTAATAATCATAATAGTCTCATACTCTATTAAAATTCAAAATCCATTTAAAAAGAGTGAAAATAATCTGTTTTTGGTGAGAAAATAATGCTTTATGCGCTTAGCATCCAAACACAATTGACTTCTTGGACTTCTGCAACATACTCGAGCCTGTATCTTCAATCTACAAATAACTAATTTTAAAAATGCCACTTAAATCAAGGAGTTCAGTTGACTCGCGCTAACAGAATGAAGTTACCTGAGCATACTTCAAGAGCAGCCCTTTTTCTGAGTAAAAATAAGACTTCACTCACGTGAGAAATGGCTGGTTTTTGCAGTAGGCAGGTTGCCCCCCCCTTCAATGATCCGCTACAATCTGCGCGTCCAATCTCCAAACTTCCTGTGACACAACAGGAGGATCCCCCCTCTAATGTGAAAGAGCACGCGCGCGCACACACACACGCGCGCACACATACGCGCGCGCAAACAGAAATACTTCAATAAACACGCCCTAGTTATCAACAAAAAACCCTGCAGCTGACGATACAGGCGATATCCCTCCAACGCACGAGACAGCGGAGGAAACACGGTAAAGTTTCTAAACAGAGAGGAGAAAACACTCGTTTTGACACCATCTCTTACCTTTTTCTCCCCCCTCTCTCTTCACTCCTCCTTCAGCCGTTTCCAAACTCTGTCACGACGAGGCTCGCCGCAGACTGCGAAATCAAACAGCCGCTTTTCGGTAACCGGGGAACAGCGGAGAGAGTACAGACGTTTGCTCCAACATGCAGCGACTCCGTGTGTGTGAACGTGTATGTGTGGATATGTGTGTGTGACAGTTCATGGAGAGAATGAGCAGAGAGAGGAGAACCGGGGAACTTAGGGGGAGTTCCCGTTAACAGACAGGCGGGGCGGGGGCTCGAGTAGAGTGACAAGCTGGCCAGTTTGTAGGTTCACAGCTCATTTCTGTAATAAACAGTATATATATTAGTAACAAATACCCAATTATTGTTTATGTACTGGAGGCTATATTGTTGCATATCATTTTGAAATATGTGTACGTTACATAGTCTCCATTTGTCCAATTTTAAACTTTTTCTACCATACTCATCTGATAGGATGCCCATGTCATGATGATATATCATCAAAATATATGATGTTGCTGTAAATTCAAGTTGCAATTAACAGTTATTTTCATTATTGATCAATCTGCTGATAATTTTCTCATAAACATTTGGTCTAATGTCAAAAAATGGTGAAAAAATGTCAAAGTTCAAGGTGACATTTTCAAATTGCTTGTTTTGTTCAATTAACTGTACAAAAACCCAAATATATTTAATTTACTGTAATAGAAAACTAAGGAGACCAGCTCATATTTACATATGAGATGCTGGAACCAGTGAATTTTTGGTATTTTGGCTTTGAAAAATAGCATAAACTTATCAAAATTGTTGCAATTTAATTTTCTGTAATATACAATAAATTAAACTCCACAATAGTAGGGCTGGGTAATATGCAATACCAGTTAAATACCAGTTTAGCTCCCTAAAACTGCCATATGAGACCAAGCAGGCTTCCATGTTTTGTATGGAACTGCCTTTTAAATCGTGCTCATTGGACATCTCCAGACTGTGACAACGTAGAGACAATATAATGACACCTGTATAGGACATACAGTATAACTGGTTCTTACAGTGGGGTACAGGGACTCTTAGGGGGTCTTTTAGGGTTACTGTGACCTCTATAAAATAAGTAAGTAAATAAGTCTTTTAGCTTCACTATCATGAATCCAGTGAGATAATGCACAAGAATGTCTACTTTAATCACAGGTTTCAATCTCACTGTCACTATACCGATTCTTCATTCTCCATTCTTCATGTGCAGTAGACGGTTATTCAGTTTCACACTAAATCAGCAAATAAACTTCTCATTTTGGGGCCTGAGCTCTACTGTGTAGCTGTTCGTGCTCCATGACATGATTAATTTGGAGAAACCGTAGTTTTTGCCTATAGTACAAGAAGTCATCGTTAAAGGTTTTAACTGCCTTGTAACAACCGCACTCTAAGCGTGTGAGATTTATGCCTTAGGCGTCTTTCAGTAATCAATGAATTATGAATTATACAACTGAAATACAGTGTTGACATCAGGCAGCAGGTATAGTTTAACCACATTACTTATTTGGTGAAGTGCAAGACTTCTGTGCTCAAAATCTGTGTTTCTATGGAGACCAGGTAGTCGACTACAGCACGGACTGCAGATCATGATACAGTTTGAGTTTATAAATGTAGACGAGAAGACATTTTTTGAGTTGGACAGGCGGCTGACAGTAACACCCACACAATGACTTCAGGTGGAGAACACTCTGTTTTTGGTTATTCCTCTGTGTTGTGTTCACAGAAAGTGGTGGAAATCTGCTCTGTGGAGACTTTAACCCCTCCCTTGTTACACATGCATGACCTCTGCTATTAGATCCACATGGTCAAAAGGGGTTGATGGGACTCCTGTGTCCTCCATCAATGTTATGAGAGGCGGTGAGGACGCCGGCGCCGCTTGATCGTGGACTTGAAACCGCAGTTTTAGCAGATGACCCAAGAGGGGAGGAAAAAAAACAGCTAAAATGGGATATGGTCTGTGGTTGTGTCGTTGGCGGTGTGAAGTTACCATGCCGATGAGTGAGAGTAAGACCTGCTGATGGATGATGTGCGGTGGATTTGATTTAAAGCACCCCAGCTCTTTACGCACACACACGCACACTCCCAGATACGCACACTCACACCTAAGATCCCCCTCCAAATGCTGCTGGAATGTGTCTCCTATAACAACATCAACTATCACAAGGCCTGCATCACATGACAAGAAGGGCCTGTTTGTGTGTGTGTATCTATATATCTCTGGGAAGTTGTGTGTGTGTGTGTGTGTGTGTGTGTGTGTGTGCGTGCATGCCGGACAGTACCTTGTTCTGCTCACCGGATAAAAATAAACCTTAACACAGCATTACAGGAAGAGGACCGGATAGAGGGACAACAAGAAGTTGTCTAAACATTTTAAACCGCTTACATAACGAGTCCCCGATGGCAGCAGAGAGCAGAATGCAATTTTACCCTGCATCTAATTTTGTTTGCAATGCCCGGGAACACTTCCCAGATACAGTACGTTACCACATGTATGGCACCCAGTGAGGAACTGCAATAAAGTGAAACCTTAAAGCTTCATTCACCACTAGTGGTATTTAGCCACAGAGATCTATGTGGTTTTAATTGCACGGCTTTTAGATGCACAATATTTGAGAATATTGTTTGTGGTGGTCACAGCATTGAAAAAAGAAATAAAAAAATTCAACAGTGGCATATCTGTCCAGAAATAATGTCCCCATTGCTCTGGATAATCCACAAACCTTGCTGTAGACAGTTTTCAGTGGAACTTCTTTCTTCCAAGTTCATATTAAAATGTTTGACAGTGAGGTCTGGGGATAATCCAGGGTAACAGAAATAGGCTGTTTCTGGAAAGACATGTTGCTGTTAGATTTTTTAAAAGCTGTTAGCGCCACAGTTTAGCATCTGACCTCAACTTAGTTGCTGTTCATGTCAACAGTTAGGCAAATAGCAAGTTTGCTAACTTTTAGCTCGGAGAAGCTGCAACCAAACGTCAAACCAAATTTAAAAAATAGCTTTTACATGTTATACATTCTAGTTAACACAGAAAAACTATGTTCTTTCCACTCTGAGTATCAAGAAAAGTCACTAAAAAGTGACAGTTTTGCAAAGACTGCAAAAGCAATGCAAGCTAAGGCCCCGATCAGACAGAGCTAGTTTGGGTTTAGGCTGCCTCTCAATTCATCCGATTGGACCGTGGGAAAAAACGCAAATGACGTCAGGTGCTTTTCTGCTCTGAGTTGAAGTTTTTTCAACTCAAGGCGTTCAGAGTGCTGATGCAAAAACGCGAGGCACGCAGAACGCTTACTGCTGGAAAAAGACGCCTCTCACAGCTAAAACCGCCTCCTGTCTGATTGGGGCCTAAGTCAGCTTAGCCAGCTAATTTTGGCTAGCATAGTTAGTATAAGCTAATGGCCCACATTTAGTGGATTCAGGAAAATGTTCACATCAATTGTACCACTTTGACAGCAGACACCTTTGAGACAAACATCCCAAAACTTTAGGGAAATAAAAATAAAACTATATATGTGCCTAGATACTACCGGGGCTAAGTGAGAAAAGCTGTTTTTTGTAAATTTGACTGTTTTCTCCAGAAGACACTTGTCACATTAAGAGAGAAAATGTACCTCTAAGTTTGTTGTTTTCCATAAAATGAATTGCCAGCACTGCTAAGTGAAACCAATAAGGAGCTGGAGGCTAGCTCTGTCTCATAATGAGTGCTGGCTCTGTTAACAAGCCTTTTGTGAGGGAAATCTGAGGAACAGAATAGCGGCTTTATCCCAGAGAAAAGAAAACACCTTGACTAAAATTCAAAAAAGACCAAGCCATCTTGAATCGGTGAGAAAAAGAGATGGAGGAGAGAGGGCTGGAGGGATAAAAAGAAAAAGGGAATGAGGGTGCTGACACATCCTGACAAAATGGAACAGGGAGTGTCACTCAGCACCTCGCACACCAACACGAATACACTACACACACACACACACACACACATACATGCTGTACATGAGAGCTTGCCTTAAGGACAAGGCACCTGGATCTGAGCTTCTGCTGAAAGCAACAGATGCCAGAAATACAGCATCACATATAGAGCCAAGGACAAAGAGGTCACAAAATCACACACACACACACACACACACACACACAGCACAGCTCAACAAGCCAGGCCTGAATCTGGCAGGCAGAGGTGAGCTTATTACGAAGCCACAGTTAATAAAACCCTTGACTGCACATGCATTTTTACAAGGTGGGCCCACTCGCCTGCATACGTGTGCGCGCTCATTATCAGCAGGCTTGTCAAACTGTGCATTTGTATCTTTGGTGTCTTTGTGAGTTTGGGGGGGGTTTTTCTCCACGGGGAAATGTTAGTAAAAGGGGATCAGAGTTTCATTAGAGTGTCACATGATGCCAGGTGTCTAAACTGGTTTCTCCAGACGAAGAAGCTCTCTTCCTGTCTTCAAGCCAGGCTCTTCAGCTTCAGTACTGCAGCCTCTCAACTTCTCAAGGTCCTCCGCTGCAGCTCCTGTGTCCAAATGTTCTCATCCTTGCATGTTTGAGACACTCAAGCTACAAATTTGCTTGAAGAAATCCCACATGCCACAACCGCAGGCTGATAAAATGGCAATCGCTCACATATTTATTATGCAGATGTGCATTCTGAAAGTGACCCCCACCATATGTCTGGGTATCTGCCTATTTATCTATGTATCTTCTCTGGTTGCTGCCTACTGCATCAATCACGCCCTCTCACCACCGCAACAGCTGCCTCTTGTCAACGTCGCTCTGCAGCAGCTGAGGACGAGGGGAGGAGTGCGAAACCGCGTTTAACAGCCTCGGTTCTGGCTGAAGGGAACTTGGGGGGGAGGGTTTACAGAACATCAGGATCCCATTTAGACCAGAGGCTCATGGGAGTGGGACGGGGCATAGGCTGAGTATGCCAAGGAGGAAGTGGGAGGTCATGTGTGTGCGTGCATGTTCATCTGCATGTTTTTTTAATGCATGTTTAATCATAGCTGCTATGTTAATCCATGCAGCCTTATGAGCTCTGCTGTATTGTCTTTAATGTGGTTGTTTGTGTTTGCCACTGTTTCCACTGAAGAGTCATAATGAGGTTGTGTGTGTGTGTGCTTGTGTGGTGAAAAGGCTGCGTCTCTCCTCAGCAGAACAGTACAGCACTGTCCTCATGCACCTCCAGGTTAAAGGTCGGGGCTGAGGCATGTGGCCGTCCACATCAGTCCCTATACGACGCTTGACCTTCGACCTCGCTCTGCCCAGGCCGGCTGCCAGCCTGATGCTTTTTCCAAACTGTGGGATGCACAAACTGTGGAAACTGATGTGCTATCTGCTGTTGGCTACAGCGAATGGCCTATACCATTCGTTTTCAAAAGTCCAGAACCCCCAGGAGACCAACGGAAAGCTTGAGTCTGACAGTAACTAGATATGAGCTGGCTCTGGTGGAAAGACTTCGTTGGGAATGGAGGGGAGGAGTTTGACGGAAAATAGGGAGAGAAATGTGAAACTGGCAATGAAAC
The DNA here is from genome assembly GCA_003416845.1 of Oplegnathus fasciatus. Classification (NCBI taxonomy): domain Eukaryota; kingdom Metazoa; phylum Chordata; class Actinopteri; order Centrarchiformes; family Oplegnathidae; genus Oplegnathus; species Oplegnathus fasciatus. The sequence continues at coordinate 469,254 of NTHP01000337.1, forward strand.
GCATTTCTCACCTCTACAACTGAATCAAGGAGTATCTTCCTGGCAGAGACCGTATGGATTGAATATATCAGACTGTTGTTTTCACTTTTACCACATCTCCTCCTCTCATTTACAGTAAAGCAAAGATTTTAAGTCATTCATCTACATGCTGTTAGTCAGAGCCTCTCTTTGCTTCTGGCTATTTTGTGTGGGCATTCAATACAGTAAATGAGATTCGGAAAATCTCCCTAACATATTGTTGTTAGCTGGCCTGTGCACTATGACTCAGAAGAGACTTTGCTGAATAGACTCTGACATCTTTATTTCTTTATATAATTTCAATTCCTTATGTGCAAAGAATGTGATAAAAGTAAAAACAGAAGTAAAATGTAAAACAAGTCGACAGCCATGCTAGCATCTCTGTGAGGCTGTACTTCGCCACAGCAGTGCTATGAGCTGACACGCTGATGCCAGCTTGCTAACATGCTCATAATGACAATGCTGACATGTTGATGTTAAGCAGGTATGATGCTTACCATGTTTACCATCTTAGTTTAGTATGTTAGCATGCTAACATTTGCTAATTCGCACTAAACACAAAGTACAGCTGAGGCTGACGGGGATGTCGTTGGTTTTGCAGGTATTTATTCATAAACCAAAGTATTCGAGAGGAGGAAAAGTCAGTTGGATTCATTCGCTGGGAATCATGAATGTCGGTGCAAAATTTTATGGCAATACATCAAATTGTTTTGAGATATTTCAGCCTCAACGAAAGCGGTGCACCGACCAACAAATTGGCCATCAAGACAGACATTGCCATCCCAAGAGCCACGCCGTTAGCATGGCTAAAAAGTAGGGCAGATTTTCTGTACCAGATGTATGTAAACATGAAAACGATGGATGTTTTTCTTTTTGGATCACTGTCCACGGGTGGTCTATCTCTTTCGTAGCACATCCACTGAATGAAGGAAATGAAAAGCACACTACACATGTCTTAATAACCGAGCAGAGTGTGAACTGAGTTTAAGAGATGTTTGATATCACCATTATTAGTTCTTCTGTTTCACATCCTCACTTCCACGCTGACAGTGGAACAACGCCTCATCTTGTGTTGCAAAAGTGATCGCACCAATTTGGGGCCAGTCAAATTAAGAGTTAGCGATACACATGTAGCAGAACAATCAGTATGTTAAAGTTTCTCTCTTTTTGTTTTTGTTGCATGCCAGCAAGCGCACACATACTCAATGAGCCATCAGACAAATTAAGGTTAAGTAAAGTAAAATCTATTCACTATGCCATTTCATGCCAGCATAATGCAATTGCTATGCTTAGCAGGAAACTTAGAATACAGATGATAAAGCAAAATGCTGTATAAGAGCAGAAGAGGAAGAACTGCAGTAGAGATGAAAAATTGAAAATGAAATGCCAAGTATTTCTTCAGCAGCAGAACAAATAGCTTCAGCCACTTAAGAAACAGTGTGTACTTGAACGCCTCGCACCAACGACAGCATGCCATCCAGTGCAAAACTGATCCTGCTGCTGTTCCCGTTCTTTCAGATGTGACACCTTGCTTTGCAGAGGGCAGAGTAACAACAGGTTGTTGTTTGGCATTTCAGAAATAGAGTCTGTGTTTCAGCTGAAGCATACCATCTGGCCTGCTGTCCATGACATTCCTGAATACCACAATACATTATTGTCACTGCGTGTATGCGTGTGTGTCTAGTGTGTGCCAACATACACAAGCACACAATGCGTTGTATCCATATTCCATATGTGAGTTATGTTTACAAAGATCCATTCAATAGAATATAAAATCATAATTGTTTTTTAAAATGTAAAAAATACATACACTCATCAGCTTAAAACTTGAATATGATGTGTACAGATGCTATATACAGCTGTAAAAGGAAAAAGAAAGTAATTGTATGAAAGTATATATATTGCACTGTTGTTGATGAAAACAGAAAACAGAAGAAAAAAAACAGATTAAAAAAGGATAATTGTCTTAATGTTTCTAATTTGATTTATCACATCTGCTATACCAAAAGAAGCTTGTCTGTTCCTAATGATTCTCCTAATAGGCCCCTTTCTACAGCACACATTTTGACTTGTCATAGTATAGGAAAAAGCACAGGTGTTCCTAATAACATTAACTATGACTTTGTTGTATTCAAGGGTCCCAGTAAGGACCTGAAGTGTAGCTCCACCCAAGTTCAATGTAAAACAAGGCCTAATCAGACAAAATAATTGAAATCTGCTGGACTTTTTTTTAGAATGGAAATGTTCACTTATGACATTTTACCTGGATCTAGCTGGGATATGTTTGGTGGAAGTGCACTCGAGGGAAGTCGTATTTTTCCTATGTGTCTCTGTGATACACACGTAAATCTTACAGTACATATGTGGTCGTCCAAGCCCCCGTCAGCATCCCAGTTGAATTATCCCCCCCTCTCAGACATATTCACGGAGGACATTCCTGATTTTAGCCACATCAAGATAATATAAATGATCTGTGCAAAAGTGTTTTAGTCTCAGTTGACACAGATTTGAAAGATTTAAAAAGCAGGTTGTTGCTAAACATCTTTTGCATCTTTTCAACCAAGTCCTGGTTCAATCCTGTTACATTTTAAGTGCAGGTCCATGAAAATCAGAATTCCAGATGCATGGCAATTAGTTCAAGGTGCTGTTTATTGGTAAAATCTCTTACCATACCCAGAAATTCATGCTCAAACACATGTAAAGCCAGTGTCAAGAAAGAGGCTGAACCACAAGATAGGACTGTGTGAAATGGAAAACCTCCATTTCTGCCTCATGCGTTCAGTCATGTTAAATGACCATAAGTGTAATTCCAGTCAGCGACACAAGAGAGGCCCCCTCTCTGCCCTCCATACCACAGACTGGAGGGAGACGCCAGACCAACACACAGGAGGGGGGGGNNGGGGGGGGGGCAGGAAGAGGGAATTTTAATGCACACTCTTTACACCACACACACACACACACACACACACACACAAAAGCACATATATCAAATTAACGTTTACAATTTAAGCTTCCTGCTGACGCTCTCCTTCAGACGGACTTTTGGAAAGAGATTAAGTACAGCATCTGTGTCTGACTCTTTTGAGTGTGAAACATTGACCCCCTGTAATAGTTCTCAATATGACTGCAAAAACTTTGTAGTTTTGTGCGTCATGAGGAACAGCAGCTGTGGTGAGATTTAAGTGTGTTAGTTGCAGTGGTGACAAGATGGCAGAAAAAAGTATTAAAACATCCATAGCAACTTTTCAAAACACTGCAGCACAATCCACCTTCTGCTGTTCTTCCCTGTGCAGTATGGTGCTTGTTTAAAAAAAATACGCATAAAAAAAACTCTACACACCTTTTCTTCTTCTATCTATACCAGGTTATGCTGTGGGATAAGGCATAGATGAAATCATTTGTATGAGGGAATAATACCATAATGCACCTACAGCCCCCGTGTTAATATGTAAACTCTGATTAGAAGACAAACTGAGAGTGCATTAAAGGAATAGTTAAACATTCTGGGAAATACACTTCTTTACTTTATTGCCGGGGGTAAGATGAGAAGATTGACAACACTCATGTCTGTACGGTCAATATGAAGCTGGAGTTAGGAGAAGATTAGTTTAGCTTAACATAAAGACTGGAAGCAAGGGGAAACAGCTAGCCTGGCTCTGTCCAAAAATCGAGCACCTCTAAAGCTCACGGCGTAACACCTCACATCTCATTTGTTCCATCCCTACAGAAATTGAAGTGTAAAAATGACAGGGAGTCATGCGCCAGATTATTTCTTGGCCAGAACCAGTAACTCTCTGGAGTCTCGGCTGGTTACCTGGCAACTGGTCCCAGCCACGAAATAGTCCATAAAACCACAACTTGAAATTTTTACACTTCCGTTTCTGGACAGATAAAACAAATGAGATACAACGTGTTAATTAGTGAGCCTTAGAGGTGCTGGTAGTTTGATGCTAAGCTAAGCTAACCAGCTGCGGCTGTAGCCTTATTTTGAAAGGACAGATTTGAGAGTGGTATTGATCTTCTCATTTAACTCTTGGGAAGAAAGTGAATAAGAGTAATTCCCAAAATGACAAACAAGACAAAAAAAAGTCTTGACGTCTATCTGAAATTTGTGTATGTATCCTTTTTAATAAAGGCATCACTATGACCTTCTGCAGCCACCTTTTCATGTCTTCTCCTGAGAACCCCACTCTCATCTACCATGAGGCTAATCTGACATGGTCTGGTGGTCTGGCTGCTGTGTTTTGGAAAACCAGCCCAGTGCAGGGGTCAGATCCTCATCAGCTCTGATGTTTGTTTACATTCTCACACAGGGCCACCAGGGACACAGTGTCCATTTAAAAGTTAAACCGTGGGAAGAATCATGGCGATAAATAGCCCAGAGAGAGAGTGAAACAGTGACAGTGAGACTCTTTACCCCGTCTACACTATCGGCTACGGCAGTACTGACTGTACAGTGCTGCTCTGTGCCTTTCTGTGACTGTGACCTGGATTCAGACCAATCTTGAAAATCAGTCACGGGGCTTCAGTGTGGCCTTAGTGGTCTAAGATGCACACCACGTAATTGCAACGTCCTCGGTTTGAATTTGGCTGGGGACATTTGTTGCATGACTCCTTTTCTCTCTCTTGTTTCCTGTCTGATTCCCTTCTGCTGCTCCATTAAATAACAGCAAAATTGCCCCAAAATAATCTTAAAACCAAGAAAATTATGGACTTGTGAAAACACTTTCGCAGCGTAAATAGTGAACACCAAACCAAACCAAAAAAAAAGAGAAAAGAATGATGTTTTATCTAAAAACAGCTGGAAAGACAGAAAAGTAAGGAGGTAGAAGGGTCAATAGCCTGTGAATGGAGTTTGATCTCTTTCCAACAACTTGCACCACTAATCCATTCCAGTAAGACTTCAGTCCAGTATTGATGTGTACACATAAAAAGACATCAATCATCAGTGAGAAAAACACTTCTGACTTTACCAGACGTTCAGGGCCATGAGTTCTCCCCAGGTCATCCTTTACAGCATTGACAGGAATTGTGATTTTTACTGTTCTAAACTGTAACAGCTGAATTGATAATTAACAGCCAATAGTTAATACACATATCAGAATCAGAATCAGAGTCAGCTTTAGTGGCCAGGTATGTGTACACATACAAGGAATCTGACTCTGGTTTTCATTGCTTTCAGTGTACATACACAGAAGTAGACATACATGCAGCTTAAAACGAGGACAACAAAGCTGGACAAAGGTAAACATAAACATTTAACTACTATGTACAGATATATTAATATGATTAGTATAACAGGTTGCTTTATATACATGAGGTAGGTGGATATGACATTACAGTATACACAGCGTGCATAGATTTGTGTTTGACAGTGATGATATTTACTGGGCCAGTGGATGTTTGTGTTACAGAGTTATTGCACAGAGATTGTTCCTGACACTATGTGACTGATGTCAACTGTTCATCAGAGTGACAGCCTGTGGAAAGAAACTTATGTCTGGTTGTTTTGGCATACAGAGCTCTGTAGCGCCTACCAGAGGGGAGAAGTTGAAACATGTTGTGTCCAGGGTGTGATGGGTCTGCAGTGATGTTTCCTGCCCGTTTCCTGACTCTGGACATGTACAAGTCCTGAATGGAGGGCAGGTCGGCACCAATGATTCTTTCTGCACTCATGACTGTCCGTTGTACTGTCTACTTTTCTTACATTAATAGGAGATACATGTTAGTAGGACTATTACATTATTAGGAACATAATGATATATATATTTTTTGCATTAACAGGAAATTGTCAAATTAAGAGTTGCCTTGCTTAAAAGTAGCTGTTGCAGAACAGGCTTCTTATGTTATTTCCCCAACACTTGCCAGTTTCCTTACCCCAATGCAATCACTGACATAAATGCACTTGGAGTTTCCTGCAATTTCACAACTTCCTGCAACTCAAGAAATTATGCATTTAGAGAGAACATTGGCTCACATGGGAAACTGAACATGGAGCTGAAATCTTCGTCTGATTGCATCCAATTGGTTTGATTGGACATAAATTAGGCCTAAAGTGTGAAGACACTAATTTTGCATCTTCCGAGATGAAAAATAGAAGATGAATATGTACCTCCACAGGTTTCATTGTTTCCTCAAAGAAAAAAATGGATTAAATCTGCATTTTCAAAACAGTTAACTAAAGATGTTCAATTATTAAAGTAGTTCTGATAAATATGGATACAACAAGATTTAATGTCCTGGCTGCTGTCTGCAGCTCTATTGTGCCTCTCTGTGGTCACATATATGTAATACAGTATGGTACCTATTAACAGCTGTCACAAAAAACTTCTTTTCCCAGATGTCCATTCGTTGTTGTCTGTCTGCTTTCAAAATAAAAGCGTGAGTCTCTTTTTAAATTAGATTAAAATCTATCAGTAAAAAANNTTTGTCCAAATATTGAAAGCTGGTCGCTGCCTTCCAATCAATTTAGTTTCCAGACAACAGGCTCAGAGTAAAAGGGATATAAATAAGGGTTTTATTTTGAAGATTCTCCACGGAAGTGTTTAATTCCGTGCTTACCGGTCCCACATAGTAATTTGTAGTGCTAACTCCGGAGCCTGGTTGGCCCTCCCAGTCCCTCCCAGTGACACATTAAGGGAGTATCAGCTGCAGCCAGCAGACTCAGTCCGGATCCGCTGTCAGCTCGTGTGCGAGTGACTGAAGAAACCGAAGCTGTCAGACACAAGATGAGGCTGCTGCCGGCTGTTGTTACGGTGTTATTATCGGTGGTGGTCGCTTATTATGTTTACATCCCGCTGCCTGATGCCATCCAGGAGCCGTGGAAGTTGATGATGCTGGATGCTGGATTCCGGACAGCCACGCACCTGGTGAGAGAGGAGATGTTTTCATGGGGAATAATTTCTGGTACATGTGCTGTAAGTGGACTGCATCAAAAAAAACAAAAACAGATGGATGCAGCAGGTGTCCAACTTCAGCTGTTATTATCTAATCTAAATATTTACCCCTCTCTGTGCAAATGTATAGCTAAATAAAGTAAAGTATCATTGATATACATTTAGTTGCATGTACTGCAGCTACTGTAACAGTGGCACTAATAGAAGACACACCTCTTAACCTACAACATAGTAGCACACCAAGCCTGTGCAGACATAGGTTTTGACCCTACCTTCTTAAGCCATGTGTATAACATTAATCCTGAATGGCCATTTTTTGATGAGGTTCAGTAGGGTATGTATTGCATAATCAGTGTCTTACAATATGTATTAGTTTGAAACAGTGTATTTTCAGAGCAGATGATGATAAGCAGAGCTGGAAAAACAAGAATCTGAGGCACAACATGTCCTGTTATCAGACTGAAGTTATATGTCATATACAGTGCTTCTCTTCACCAACATGTCTTGTCATGCTCTTATCCTTTAAGGCTCATTAGTGACAGCAGGGTGAGATGCACAAACTTTGTGAAAGAGCTTTTTCAGTATGATTTTGAAACTGTGACGCTGTCTGTCACGGTGCTAATCTGTTGCAGAGCAGCCATCAGGGAGTTTAGTCTGGGCACTGCGTGAGGACAATCAACTCCTCACCCTCACCTTTGTGCTACATTGGTGAAGGTGAAAGTAGCTGAAAAGTAATGATATCAGCTACTGTGTTGTCACACTGGCAGAGGGAATTTGCAGATTAATGCACTACTTATAAAGTCTTGTTTGCTCCAAAGCAGATAACACTCTTCATACAAGTCTTTTGATATTTTGGCTTAAATGTGTTCTTTTATAACATTTAAAATAGACCACAGCATCTAGTTTTAATATGGTGTGCTTTAGAAGAAGAAGCTAAAATGGTTTTAAGCTGCACTGAGATAAATTGCTCTTTTTCTCTTTTCTGCAGGCAAGATTATGCACAAGAATTTGTTCACGTTTTGTGAATATAACAGAGTAGTTTTAAACTTACTAGTGTAAAGTGTGTTTTTGAGAATAGAATAGAATGCATTGCAATACAGTACAACTTAATTGTACACCAGAGTTGAAAATTGCTGCTCACCAAAACATAAAAGCAGCACAAGAACATGCAACATACAAATGTGGTCACAAAAAACACTGAAACAAGTACTATAAAACACAGTGCTCTTGTAAAAACATCAGATAAAATACCTAAAACAAACCATTAATAGCGTTAAAACATAAGATAACATATTGTGGAGCATTTGTGGCTCAGGGTTTTTGGTTTAAAATGCTAATTACACTTAGAATGAAATATTTCTTTAAAATCTTTTATTCTAAGTGCAGTTAGCTCAGGAAGTTTATATATAATAATATATATATTAATAATATAATAATATATTCAAAGGAGGGCTGCACCAACCTCACTTTATTAAGGCCAATGTGTCTCGGTGTCCACACTGTGCCAAGCAGCTGTGTCTGCTGGCCTCGGTTGAACTATTGAGACAGTCTGAGATGTTTGTGGGGAGGAGGGCAGACATACTGAGACACATCAGTAAGATACAGTGCAGGAGGACAGAGGTTGAGGATGAGGATGAGATAGTTGTGTCTCCACCACGAGATGAATGCATTTTGTCTCTACTGTTTTCACTCTTCGCCTAGATATATCTTGAATCTTTCATTTGTGTCCTGAGAAACTACACTCAAGGTGGAGTTTTATTTACTCTCCCCTCCCTTCCCTCCCTCCCTTCTCTTTGTGTTCAGGCCTCTTTGAAGGCTTGGCTGGGCCTTGACCATTACATTAAGTCAATCAGGCAGTCCACAGAGGGCTTCGAGGGCGTGATAACAGGGATGCTCAGTTCTGAGTCCGCTGGGGGGGTCATGCCCCGAGTGAAAGTCAGCGACATCACTTTCGCCGGCGTCCCGGTCCGTGTTTACGAGCCCCCGGCCGGAGGGGAGGGCCATCTAAGGAGAGGGCTGATGTATTTCCACGGAGGAGGCTGGGCCCTCGGCAGTGGCAGTGAGTATGGACTTCCTGCCATCTTTAAGTATAATTAGAGGAAATTAAGTCAGAAAAAATTAAAGTAAATGATCAAAATTTGAGACCATAGAAGTATTTTTTTATCACATGATCACAAATGTTTTTGCTCTACAGTTAATACTACGGCAGATAGTGCACCCAGTGTTAGTAGCACAATGTGCATATTATTTCTCTCTATAGTTTTTGCTCTTAGCCCTGTATTGATTTGCAAAAAGGCAAGTTTTGTGAGGTTTGTTTCTTTATTTTGTATTTTAAATGGGGTATAAATGTAACTAGAAATGCAACATTAAGATCTTAAATTTGGCCTTATGAAACCTGCAGATTGATAGTGTTTTCACTTGTTTTATTGAATAAGATGTAACATTTCCTATATATTTTCGCTTGTTTTATTTATTGCCTTTTAAGGGGAATGATTGGTCCAGATTCCTACAAGAGGAGTTTGTGTAGCAACTTAGTTGTAAAATTTCAAATAAATGGCACCCCTCCATCTCTCTCTCACTTCCTCAGAGAAGGGGTCATATGATCTGATGAGCCGCATGTTGTCCGACGAGCTCAACACTGTCGTGGTCTCTGTTGAGTAAGTGTGTCTCTTCCTGCAACACTGATCTTCTGTTTCAACACTTTTCTGCTCATAGAGTCAGAAACCAACTGCTGATGTGCACTTTAAGAAATATAAAAACATATTTGTATGTTAATTCGGACTTTAGGAAGCTCCCTTCAGAGCCACGGATGATATTGTACAAGTGTGGCGGGGTGACCCTTCAACTAGAGAAAGAGTGCTCACAATCACATGCTCCACAGCTTTCTAAACCTCCAGTAAATGATCATTTGTAACCAATGTCTGTGTAGGTATCGTCTGTATCCAGAGGTGCACTTCCCAATGCCGTATTTAGACTGCCTTGCTGCTGCCAAGCACTTCTTGTCCCCAGAGGTTCTGGCCGGGTATGCGATCGACCCGGAGCGCGTGGCTGTGTCAGGTGACAGTGCTGGAGGAAACCTGGCTGCTGCGGTCGCTCAGGAGGTACATACAGAAGCCATCTCCTGTAGGAATGTGTGTAATGATGTACTGTAGATATAAATCAAGAGATTATATGTTTTTATTTTCTCTCAGATTTCCACAGATGACACTGTGAGTGTGAAATTCAGCGTCCAGGCGTTGATCTACCCAGTGCTCCAGGCTCTGGACTTCAACACGCCCTCCTACTTGCAGAACCAAGTTATACCCGTCCTCTACCGGTCCCTCATGGTCCGCTTCTGGCTGCAGTACCTCGGTGCCGACCTCTCCCTGATGTCCCAGGTGATGGCGAACAACCACAGCTCCTTACACCACTCGCATATCACCCCAGAGCTGAGGGCGAGGATAGACTGGACTGTCCTCCTGTCCCCGAAATACAAGAAGAACTACAAGCGTCTGATTGTGGAAAAGGGCTCGCAGGGGGCGGTGAAGGAGGTGGCGGGGCTGCTGGACGTGAGGGCAGCACCACTGTTAGCAGGACCAGAGGTGTTGGCTAAATGCCCTCGAGCGTACGTCCTAACATGCGAGAACGATGTACGCGCGGCGCTTACAGGACGCAGGCGTCACAGTTACCAACGACCACTATGAGGATGGCTTCCACGGATGTTTCAGCTTTATAACCTGGCCATTTGAATTTGATGTAGGGAAGAGGGCACTCAGAGGTTATCTCAACTGGCTCAAGAACAACTTGTAAGAGTGTGTATGTGCCTGCATGTGTGTGCGTGTGTTTCACTGATACAAATGCACTTGCTTTATGAATCACAGACTTGCTAAGGGCTTGTACACCTGCTCTTTGTATCAGAATGTAAGATCTAAGTTTAGGGCCCTCATGTACCTGCAGATACACACACAAACCACCTTGATATATATGAACTTTACGTGATGTTTAGATGATTCTTTAAGGTGTGCAGTGGAGATATATGTTAACATTAGCATGGCTGACACTGTGACCAGCGAACAAAAATACTTCATAGATGCATAAAAATACTTGACATCACATCCACAAGCTTTCCCTTAATGGATAAATTAATCAGCTGCTTCAACTGGGAGGAAACACATCAGTGCACTGATTCTTATCCACACCACAAACACATGAGCAGCATTATTTCACGAGGGTTGTAATTGGTTTTATACTTAACTTTTACAAAGCCCACGATCAAAAGTTCATGTTAGCAGTGGTTTAAAGCGTTTGTAGCAGTGATTATGTGTTACGCAAGTTACGTTCTGTCATAACACCTCACAAATCATTGTATTGCCAGTGTTGAAATAATATGAAACAAGGTTTAATGTAATCCAGGCCATTTCGTTAGTGTTCAGTATTTCAGTGTTTTTAGCCACACTAGCTGATGGCTCTAGGATGGCAGTGTCAGTCTGTTTGTCCACCACTGAAATATCTGAACAACTATTGGATGGATTGCCATGAATGAAATTTTATATAGTTCATGTTGCGCGGAGGATGAAGCATAAAGACTTTTGTTGTCCTCTGACTTTTCCTCCACCTGCACCACGAGGTTGACATTTGTGGTTTTGAGGGAATTAGGTTCGAGATTTGGCGCGCACACATTCACGTCCCCCTCAGAATAATTTGTAATAACTTTTAATTTGTTAAGAACTTTGACCAAATACCTTCAGAACTAATGACATTCCCATCAGCCTCAGCTGTACTTTGTGTTTAGTGCTAATTATCAAATGTTAGCATGCTAACATGCTAAACTAAGACGGTGAACATGGTGCACTTTATCTGCTCAGCATCAGCATTTTAATATTCTCATCGCGAGCATGTTAGCATAATGACATTAGCATTTAGCTCAAAGCACCACTGTGCTTAAGCACAGCCTCACAGAGCTGCTAGAATGGCTGCAGACTTGTTAAGAATGAGCAATGTTCCCATTAAACATGGGACAGATGACATTTGTAAATGATATTCTATCTTTTAAATAAATACACCTTATTTGGGGGGGACAGTGTTGAACTTTTAGTGCATTTGACAGCTCACCCAGCTGTAGTAAACACCCATCTGGTGCTCCCTGCACCACAAGAAGGCGACATCTTCCCTGACAGATGATGCTGGCACTTGACAATCACTTACAAAATGCACTATTTCCTTAAGTTTCATTCCATTTATTATTCACATTGTGTTCTACATACAGGACATTCTATGTATCTGAACATGCCCTTAGTTTACTATGAATGAGATGTTTTGTGATTTAATTGCCTGAATAGGGATACTTATGGAACATGAATGAATCACCGAAGTTGCACTGACCTGTCAGAATTTGTTGTATATCATTCTCCCCAATATCTGCTCTGCTGGGTGAGCACTGGCGAGCCGCTATGGAGTTGTCAGATCTCTGCATGTACAGAACCGCTCCTAAAATGTTTTAAAAGTAACGCGCAGGGCATCTGGGGTGCAACTTGCTTCTAAGATGCATGGATTTAAACTGAGAATCTGCAAGGGCTTCAAATAATGTAATTTTTAATTTAATTTTCACATCTTTTGAACATTTGATTTGGGACACAAATTTCTTCTGTGTCTCTGCTCTGCCCACTGTTGTGATTTTAATGAAGGAACTGATGAAGAGTGTCAATAAAAAAACATTCAGTCTTACTCATGAAGCACAAATCGGTCTGTTTATTTTCCACTTCCAGGTACACTGCTACGCATCATCAGCCTGTGGTGCTCAATATGTGTCAAATATTAACACATATTAATGTTAATATATAACTAGGTGTATTTTTTGTGTTTGTCACAGCCAGTGAATACAGGCGACAGGGATAGGACCCAAACGCAGGCTGACAGGATCGGTTCAATTATTTATTTACAAAAAATGTTTAAAGGCTTACAGAGCCTGAGGCAGGCAGGGGTCAAAATCAGAGAAGGCAGTCTAAAAAGGCAAACAATTTCAAATGGGCAGGCCGAAAATCCAAAGGCCAAAAACATCAGGCAAGGTTAAAAAACAGGCAGGTAACAGATTACAAAGCAAAGTCATCAGGCAACTTTGAGGAACTGGCTGATGGCTGATGAGGGAATGAGGTGCAGGTGGGAAGCTGGGCGGGGAAGCTCAGGTGAGGGGAATGAGGTGATTGCAGGGGAGAAGAGAGTGACAGGATCTGGAATGAAGGGAGAAAAAGTCTGAGGGCTTGTTGCATATTCAGCTGCTTTTGGTCACATATGATGGTAACATGGGCCGTGTAAAAGTAGAAAAACTATATATTTCTTGTTATTTTTTCTTTTAGAAATAAGGCAACATCCTACAGAGTAAGATTCAGTTGCAGTGAATCAACAGGAGAAAATACTCATCATGCATTATGCTTGAATTAATGCATGTTGTTCATCACTTAACTCAATCTGCAGCTGCTATCTGTCAAACATTTAGTACAGCTAGTTAAAATAGACAGAAATAAAAGACATAATGTCAAATATCTTAATTCAACACATCACTTTGTTGTTTTTTTTTACCACTGATTGTTTCCAGGGCCTCCATGCTTTCATTAAACATACGAACATGTCAGTTATCATATGCCACCTTTGGCTGCTCTAAATTTGTAGGCTTATGTATAAATACATAAAATACTCATAATGTATATTAACTATTCTTTGGGTATGTTTTCCAGCTATTAGTAGTAAAGTAGTAAATTGGTTTTCCTCTTCTACTAATCACAAATAAATGAATCAATAAGAAGCCAAAGCAGAGAAGAAAAATTCCCCTCAGGTCAAAGTCAAACACACACCCACTCATAAAACAAATATTTTAATATACCAGAAAGACGTGAATAACAGTGTGGTTTCAATGACACAACTGTTGAATAGATAATACATGTTGAATGTGCACTCATACATTGCTATTACTAGAGAATGTATAGACCCCCTGGCTTTCAATAAGTTTCAAGATCAGACATGCTTTAGTTTCTTACCTAGAGAGAGAATGAGAGGGCATTTCAGGGTCACTAAATCCAGCAGCACCAATAATCAATAATCAATGCAACACTCCCCTCTAGTGGACTAAGAGCCACATTGAACCAGCTACAACAGTAAAATGCTACTTTCACGTGAATGCGTCGGTAACAATAATCCAATAATACAACATGCGAAAATAAAACACTCACAGGAGCCATTTGTCTGCATGCTGCATGCTGTTACTTTTGACACTTTAAGTAATTTAAAGTAACACTTTGAATGCACTTTTATTTGCAATAAAGTATTTTGCTGCATTGCTAATTTTACTAAAATAAAGGATCTGAACTCTACTCCCACTACTGTGTAATATTATATTTGGAGGGCACTGAACACATCCTTTCTTAATACCTACATTCAATATTAAACTTGATGATAATCCCCAGAACTGCATAACTAAATGTAATCCCGCTCTCAATCTTAGTCTAACTTTAAATCTCCATTTAAAATCCAATCCTACTTTTTTTAAAATTTATTTAGTGATCTTTTGGCCAAATTATCTGGTTGAACAACATTAAAAATGATGGATGATAGAAATAAAAGATTGTGAGTTATTAACCTGTGTGTATTGGGTCTCTTTCTATGCTCCCCCATTCACATACAGTAGTTTCCTATCAGGGAAACACCCTTCCACTGACACATTGAGTAAGTCATTGGCAACTGTCTGTGTGCATTGTGCTGCTGTAGCATTTTTCTGCCTTAGTCTTTGTTTTATAAATGAGACAATGAGCAGCTGTAGTGCTCAGACGGGAATTTAGGGAGATTCCATGACTTTACCAAGACGAACGTTGGGAGGAGAAGCCTTAGGGGAGGGAAAAGGGGAGTGGAGGACAGACGAGGGTAGATGGAGCGTGATCCGTCCTTTAAATCCATTATATGTCTTCTGGGTATTATTCAAGCTCTTTGCTTCAGGGGGAAACTGCTTTCATTTCCAGAGAAGCAGCAACTCTCTTCATGCTTTCCCGTTTCCAATTGTTCTTGTAACTGATTTCAGATTTAGGGTTTGGAAAATAGTTCTGCGTGACTGATTCTAATGATTTCACAGTGCTGTGTGTTCCTCACAGAGAGACAGACGTTTTTGATGATTTTGGTGTTAACCAAAGTTATGTTCCAGTTTCAGGGTTTTAAAGTTATAACACTTAAAATTTTTGTGAAATAAAATCCTGTTTTTGGTGCTATTTGTGGTCAGCATTTTTTCAGCAATAGCTTTTCAATGCATTTTCTTTTTGTAATTACCTTTCTATAGTTAGTGGCAGAGTCCGCCATTCCAGCGCTGGATTCAAATTGCCTTAACACACAGGATGGATTCACAGGAAACAATGCGTGTATGTAATCTAGTGTTACTGTTTTTGTCATTTTTTCTCGTTGGTATTAGCCTCACAGTTTACTGTTCATTCTCCCCACAGCCGAAAATGGAGAATAGAAAATAAAAAATATAATAATATAGCAGAAATAGTCCGGCAAATAACCCCTTTAAAACCACAATTTTACACTTGTTTTTTTGTCAGGATTAGACAAACAAGATATAACATGTTCATTAGTGAGATTTAGAGGTGCTTTTAGGCAGATTTTGTTACCTTTAGACAGAGCCAGGCTCGCTGTTTCCCCCTGTTTCCAGTCTTTATGCTAAGATAAGCTAACTGAGAATTAAAAGAACTCAAATTATTCCTTTAAACTTTAAACACCAGGGGATTAAAGCCTGTCAGGGCCTGCTGCACGTGGACATATCTAACAGAGGTCAAAGGTCACCGGCTGATTGGACCTAAGAGGAAAAAATAACAATAACATGATGGGAAAGACGTTGATGAAAATGTTTAAACATAGTTCTAAATGACTGTAATTTCTGCAAAAATTCCACACACACACCGTCTCTCTCTCTCTCTCTCCGTCTGTTTGCCATGGGACTGTAGACAGGCATGTCTCTCAGGGTGTCATCTTCCCTGCCCGAGGCCAGACAGTCTTCAGATATCACTCACCTTCTCCCCGTCTTCTCTCTGACAAGCCTGGGAATTGACTCACTTAAGGGAACACAGGAACCTCTTATCACTTTAACTTCCGCATTTTGAGATTTTAATCAGTAAAGGAAACTGACTAAATACTTTTCTTTTCCTCAGCTGTTGTTCTCGCTTACACTCCCAACATTTTCAGTTTAATCTAGTACAGTACTGCCTACATTGTGTGAACATTATGGCAGCATGTGTGCCAGTGTGAGTGTGTTACAAATGCCTCAGCGCAGGTCTAGATTGTTGAGAGGGTCGTGCACATCCACGAGCTGTGAACTCCTTCAACTTCACTCTCACTTCCTCACACTGACAATGGAGCAGAGGTTAGAGGTGAGGGAATGAAAGTACAGGAACCACCAGGAATCACTCAAGGTTAAGCTCTGCCGATTGAATGACTCCCCTGTGACAAATACTACTTAGGGACACACTGGAGCACTAACAATGGCGGGTCATTTGGCACTAATCGGCCAGCATTCTCTCAGATCACTTCACAATAGCAGGAAAGAGGAGAAAAAAAGGCCTTTTTTCATCTTATTTTCAGATGCTGACTATCTGCTACCTGAACTTCACTGATACACAAACGTTCATGCTGCCTTCATGTGCTCAATTCAAACTTTGACTTCTGATTTTGACTGTCATGCATGCAACTCATCGCAGTGCTTTTGGTCATATGACAGCACGACATTACAATATTGTTTTATTGTTGTTTTAAAAGTCAGGAGGAGAAAACACACATCGGGAGTGAAAATAAAGTTTGACTCACAGTAACTTGTCTGCAGCTGTTTAACTGTTAAACACCAGGAGAACTTCTAAGTATTATACAGACAAAATTGTGAAAATGAAAAGTTGAACAAAGAGTGAAAAATAGGATTAAATTACAGACAAAAGGCCAAACGTCTTAATGAAACTCATCACTTTTAACCTCTGATTGTTTCCAGGGCCTCCGTGCTCTCCCTAAATGGCTCATTCAGCCAACATGATTATCTTGTGCTGCCTTCAGCGGCTCCAGATTTGGAGGCTGGAAGTCGTAAAAACATTTCGTAATGCATTGAAGTGCTTCTGGCAAGAAGTAACAAGTAAATTAACCCAGCTACAAATTGTGGCTGATGTTGGGAGGTTGGGATTCACGTGGAACAAAGCCACTTTGAACCAAAGAGAGGAGTAAACACTGTCAGATACCAAAAGACTGCTGCCTTCTACCAGCATCTGCTACACATAACGACCGGATTTTATCACATTAAAATGCTCAAAGACAAAATTAAAGTTCTGTTCTACACAGGAGAGAATAAAAACCTAATTTTTCTGTCTGTGTAAAGCTCCTGCCTCCTCAACACACTCACAATTTGTTTGTTTGGCAACGTTTAGATTTACATTTCTTTATAATACTATCACATAATTTAGAATTAGATATGAAGATCTTTTATAGGCCTGTGAAGTAAAACACGTCTGGTTTTCTCTGTAAAATCTTACTTATATAATATGTAATATTAATAGAATAGTATAATGAACTTTAAAACTCTACTTTTTAAGCAAACATGGACCAAATGTCCTTAAAGTGCTCAGAAAAAAATGGAAATTTGAAATTATATATATATGTATATATATATATATATAATATTAAATAATTATTTCAAATTTCAAATGTATATAGTAAATATTATATTCAATCATATCACATTTTTCCAAGTTGTCAAGGGAAAAATGAGATATGATTGAAAGCTCCAGAACAGTTACTAAATGGACCTTGAAATAAACTTATTTTGACAAGAAAATAATCTGTTATATACTGGAATTCTGCCCTATCTTGACAATAGTATGTGTATCAAATATTTCAGCTATTTAAAGAATCATTTAAAGATCCAAATTATCAGACACATCAGGCTACACCTGTAGTACATCAGTATGTTACTGACACAGCCTCATCTGTCTAATGTCACCCTCAGGCAGCCCACGTGGGCTTTATTAGTCCTATTTGCCTCTTGTTTTGGGTCGTACATGTGCTCTCAACTCAAAGTTTCCACATTTCCGACAGCAGTTGAAGGCGTCGTGAAGTTGCATGTGCAGCACTCCCACCTCATTTCTATGTAATAACAGTGACATGTTGAGTTTCTCCCTCTCTCTCTCTCTCTCTCTGCTCCACCTACCCACAAACTGCTCTGTTTTTCCTCTCTCTCTCTCTCTCTCCCTCTCTCCCTCCACAGCAGAAATGCAGCAGAGCTTGATCTGACTTGTCCTCCCCGCTGGAAGTGTTTTCTTGCCTCTCGGGAAACTTATTTGGGTGCACAGCCGCGCTCCCGCTGTGATATGGCTGTTTCTGTCTCTCTCCAGTGTCTGGGGCTCATCATACTCGCAGCAATCCTCCTCCAGACCATCGCGGTTGCCGTCAGTTTTGTGTACTTCAACAAAGTCCTGAGCACGGTAAGATATGCGTGTGTCTTCCCCTTCATCTAACAGATCATGATGGTATCAAAGTGACTGTCATCTAACTGGGGAAAAGGGATGTTTGATACATTTTAATGATGACACTTTGCTAACACAGGGCTTCCACCATTCATTTTAAGGGGATACATCACCAGTGACACATTTTTAAGAGTCTGCATACGAATATAGGAATAAAACATTAAAAATGCCACCGTGAACTCACTATTTAGTACCCCAGACATTAATATGTGACTGAAGTGGCCGTTAACAACTTGACTAATCTTCTGCAGACACACTTTATGTCCCTTCAGGGATTAAATATTGCAGGATTCATATTTTACAGAAGTGCATTTGGTGATAAAAAAAAGTCCCAGTTATGCAAGAATTTCTGCCATTCTGACGCTGGACAATGAGAGAGGAGAAAGTTGGCAGAGTAGATAACAGAAAAACAATGGCAGGAAACGAGACTAGTCAGGACTCGGGGGGTTGCGACACCCTAAAGCAACATGTTTCGGACTGGAGCAGACATTAAGACAAGCAGAAATAAAAGGCTTTTTGGAAGGGCTGATAGATGCGGTGCTGAGCTCTGATTGGCTGAGTCACAGTAAAACGCCCACCTCACCTGTGACCACTTCAGAGTTAATTGCATATTAATTAGCTAATTGGCATCCACCTGTACCACTACTGTATATGTTGTTTAATAACCAAAGGCCTATATTACTCTGAGAAAAAAGAATATTTTGTATTTTTTAATTAATCAAGATTAAAAATGTGTGTTATGTTTTCATTATAATGATGGTGTGTTGTCACCATATTGTTGAAACCAAAAGCCACATGCTTTGCAGTGATTGGAATTACCTTTGTGTGTCTGGTATGTTGCAGAGCTGAGACAATCAGTCAATTAATCTATTAGTTGGTCGACAAGTATTTCGATAATCAATTATTTGTTTCAGTGATTTTTTAAGCAAAGATGCCAAATATTCGCTGTTTTGGCATCTCACATTGAAAGATTTGCTGCTTTTCTTCGTCACAGTAGTAGTAAACTGAATATCTCTGGCTGTTGGACGGTTGGTTGGACAAAACAAGAAGGTATCATTGGAATTTTTAAAAAATACAAAAAAAAAAACACTTAGGAGATTAATCGATAATGAAAATAATCACTGGTTGCAGCCCTTGCACATTGTTTGTTTTACTTCTTTTATGTTGACAGATGCAGGAGAGTTTCTCCCGGAGTAGCGTTTCCTGTCTGATCAACGCAAATCTGCGCTCTGAGTTCGAAGACTCAGCGGAGGACAAGAAGAGCGACCCCTGCTGGCAAGTCACGCAACAGCTCCACTACCACATAGAGAAGGTTTTTGATTTCTTTTTTAATCTAACTTCAGTTTTATAAAATTCTCTGTTATTTGTTTAGGTGCAGGGTTAATTTCTTTTATCATATTTCAGACACCAAGTGGCCACACAGGACACGTTCTGCCCACAATGTTGCGTCATTTTCAGAAATCAGATTTTGTTGGTACATTACATGCTCAGACATCACTGAGTGGAGCTGGGAAAAATGAGGCAACTTCTAAATAACACTGACTCACCCATAGGGGAATAGTGCTATTACAGGTCAACAGATGACATATTTGTTGACCCAGAGGGAGGACTGAATGATTCATGGTGGTGACAAGGTCCCTGGTGAATTACTGAATGTTGCTAATTTAGATATAAAGATAATAATAACCGAAGAGGACAAGTTACTTCAACTTGCTGCCAATTCACGCTTTTTCTTTATGTCTCTCTGGGTGTTTTTCTTCCAGACGATGGCTGACAGATTCCAGAAGGAGATATCCACTGCCATGAGAGGTGAGAACAATGCCTCCATTGGCTATCAGTTACCACTAATAGGAGTAAGTATGTCTTTTTCCACTAAGACAGTGTTTCTTATCTGCCTGCGTGTTCACAGATAAGCTGACAGGAGTGCTGCCCATCCTGAGCCCTGGGGTCCCTCTTCCTAAAGTTGCCGCCCATGTGACTGGTGTCAGCTCGCCCACAGAGCCTCCAACAGCAGATGGTGAGGATCCTGTAATGTAGTACGGAAGTATCCACTATGTGCACTGGTTATGGTTGGAATGAAGTCCTGGAAAGCACAAATGACGTCTTGAACACGGGACGTGATTTTCGTGTCACGTATTCACAATGCTCACACACCTGCGACTACTGTGTTGCTTCACCTTTCCAGGGCCAGAGGTGAGGAATGTGCTTCAAGGCTTCCCAGGCTGCTCTTAGACCTGCATGTTTGTCAGGACCTGCAGATGTGCAGCTGCTTTATCCTTGTCAAAGTGTCCTGTAGTTGTCTTTTGACTAGTCAGTGTCTCAGTTACTCTTTTTCCCAATATTAAACAAACATTTGTGTATGTTAGTCCTTACCTAATACAATTATCATATTTTTTGTGATTAGTTTTATGGCATTTTCGACTTTATTTGGCATTAGACAGACAGGGCAATAAGATGCAACAAAGATTCCTGGCTGGAATCGTACAAGGATATGTGTGACCACTCGACCATGATGACACCCCTAGTTTTCATCATTTTTTAATCACAAGATTTTATCACCAGCTTCTGGGAAACACACATCTCTAAATAAGAGGAAAAAACATCCCACCACAAGTCATTGAATCATTTGGTTTCACTTTATTCAAAGCTTTTGTTTCTAGGAAAATGTTAAAATCCCCATTTCCCCCATTGAGCAATGTGATAAAAGTAAGATATGTTACTAATATCCCCATTCACGAGTACGTGACTACTAAATCTCTGAATAATTAGTGCAGTCTGTGTTGCCCTCAGACCATTCATCTCAGTATCCTCGGGGAGGTCTGTGGTGTGGAAAGGAGGGGGGGATGTGGAGTAGCAGCGTGCATTGCTGTCTGCCACGGTGTCTCTTTTGATACAACCACTGGGGGGCGCCAAAGTCAAATGTTTTCTTATTCTACACCATTGTCTTTAAAGGATATTGTTGTAAATAAATCCCATGAAATGACCAAAACCTACTAACAAGTATTTATATCCATGTAGCGAAAGCCTTATAAATCTTATTCCTCTGTGCTAAAGAGCTTCATCGTTGTCCAAAAACTATAAAAAACACATCAATTGGCCACACCACTGCACTTGTGTTCCTTCATTATAATAAACCACACTCACTAGAGCACCAAATGTGTAATTTAATTAATCCATGATGGAAAATAATCCCCAACAGATGCACTATTTATCTGGTTTGAGCAAAGTTTGCTAAAAACTACAGTGCCCAGCTGTTTTCAGAAATTATTTAGCCTTTTTTAAAAATGAAAGTGTGTGTTTGTGACACGTTTTTAAAGATTTACGTCTGTAATGGGAACAAATGTGCTCACGACTGAGAGCCACAGACAGAATGGGGAAGCCCGGAATTATTGAGAGACGGACTAACACATGGTTGGTTTTGGTTTTTCTTTGGATTTGTTGGCAGTAAAAAAAAAAAGTAGAATGTAGTCAGCCTTATCCTTTATGGATTTTGTCGTCCATGAGGAATATTGTCATGAAACTAGAAGGTGGGTCAACCGTCTTTCTTTACACTCACACATCCCTCAGGATGGCTGGATCTCATCTGCTCCTTCTGGTGCTTTTTAACGTGCGACTGTTGTCAGTGAAGTTAAAAAAGCCTCTGGTCTGTGAGCACATCTGTAAGCCTTATTCACAGACTGAGCGTTGCTTTAACTTTTGTTTCTTCTTTGAATAGCAGTGGCTGTTTATACTCAGTCAACACTCCACCCTGTAATCTCAAATGATCTTGAATCATAGTGGCTGGACTTAATCGTCGTGTGCATGTGTGTGTTTCTGCTTGTTTGTTTGTGGGTGTGTTTACGTGCTGGTGCAGGCTCGCGGAGCAGCAGGGGGTACCTGGGGGAGCGAATCAGAGCGTGGGAGGGCCAGAGAGGTCTGTCCTTCCTGCAGAACATGGAGCTGAGGGGAGGAGAGCTGCTGGTGCCCAGATCAGGCCTCTACTACATCTATGCCCAGACCTACTTCAGACTGCCCTCCACGGGGGAGGCAGACGGGGAGGCAAAGGGGGAGATAGGGGAAACAAGGGAGGAGGAAGGCGCACAGCTTGTCCAGTATATCTACAAGAAGGTTAGGCTTTGTGCTACTGGATACCGGACTCAAAGATGGCGGCCACTCACTTGAATGAAAATTGCTTGCCTGGCGCATAAGCCAAAAAAAGTTTTCTAGCTTCCAGGTTTGCTTCCCCATTGTGCGACCTTATTTGCAGTTCGAGGTGTCTTGTCAACAGAACACAATGTCAGGCTGGAAAGTGAAACAAATTAAACAAAATTTGTGTCACTTTGTCCAGCCTGACATTGTGTCTGTTTATTGTGGGTAACGATTTATTGATAACACAGCTCATGAATGCGAGCCAACTCTCAAACCTCAAATGTCAGAGTGTCCTTGAACGTACCCAAAGTAATAAAGGAAGCTATTTATTTCAGATGGTATCAGAAAGATATAATGGTTATAAATCAATGCTACTATAATGTTTAATGTAACTGTATCTTTGTATCTTTGTGATGTGGTCCACAGATGAGTTCCTACACGGTGCCCATCCTGTTGATGAAATCGTCCCGGAGTGCCTGCTGGCCTCGGGGTCAGGAGCCCGGTCTCTTCTCCCTGCATCAGGCCGGTACTGCCTTTCTGCAGCCTGCTGACCGCCTCTTCATCACCGTTAGCAATGCCAGCGCCATGGAGATGGACGGGAGGGCAAGCTACTTTGGGGCCTTCCTTGTGGGCTAAAGAGAGGGAAGCTCGGAAGGGATGACTTGATACAGACATCAACAGAAGTTAACCCAAATGTCAGTGGGTTTGCTTGGTAATATGAGCAGCTGTCTGAGGGTACAGGATTAGAGAAGAGGAATGGACTGTGAGGGGTGCGCAGGACTTCTTCAAGACCATGGAGCTGTAGGAATATGATCAAACTGAGCTGCAGTGGCAGACTCTCAGTGGCCCAAAATGGCAAAGAAGAAGAGCCATTTGGTGTGTATTTACTCCAGCAGTGACCAACTAATTGGTCATCTCTGTTTTTAAGGCTGGTAAACAGAATGTACTGTATGACAGAGCAAACTTGGATTATTTGGTGCATTCAGGGTATTTGGAGCAGAACATTAGACTCAGATTAAATGTTCCGCTCTCATGTATGAACGACTTCTATCAAGAACAGAGTGAGCTGTTTTGCCTGCAGGCCAAACAGTCAACAATGGAGTTGTCATGCCAAGGAAATGACGGTGCTGTTGGACACATGACACTGAACTGGTCCTCTAATAAAAATAAATATCAAAAAATGCCACAAGACAAGATTTTAGATGTTCAGTATTATGAATGAAGCTTTTTTGTTTGTTTGTTTACAGTACTTACGGTTGAATTTCCTCTTTGTGCAATGTCTTGAATGAATGTGTGGCGTCACACAGATCATGACATCCTGCAGCTTTGAAGAGAGGAACTGATCTAGTATGAATGGACTGAGTATTAAAAGTGTTTTTTGACGCATTTAATGAATTGCCATGAAAATTTTTGCTAATATTCATGGTTCACAGGTGCTGAATCCTACTGACTTTGGTGATCCCTGACTTTTCCTCTAGCGTCACCATGAGGTTCACATTTGTGGTTTTGAGTCAAATGTTTCAACTGTTGAATGAATTTACATGACATTTGGTTCCAACATTCTCTGGATGAATTGTAATAACTTTGATGATGCCTTACCTTTTCATTTAGCGCCGTCATTGGGACAAAATTTTAATTTGCCTACAATAATGCTTTGCCTACAAAACTAAATGACTAGCTACCGTAACTGTAGACTCTTAAGTCTTGTTTTATTCAAGGTTACTGTATAGATTTCATTTTACAATTCCTTTTTTTCCCAGGTCTCAATATTTTGAACAAATTTGTCAATTTTAGCTGGAGCTCAGTATAATGTGTCGTAATGGGGGTGAAGCAAAATGACCAACCTGTACTGGTCCATTAATTTTAGGTTTTTCTCGCTTTCATTCTTCACTGAATGGGAGATAAGAGTAGGTTTAGACTGTCATATTCATCAGGGCAAACAACAATTCTCTATTTTCTTGACATACAACATTTTCCACTTTCTTCCTAGCTTGTTCAAGAAGCGAAAAAAGCCTATTAGCCTCAACCACCCATCTGTGACCAAGTTTTAAAGCAAACTTGATTTAAATATCCCCTCTACACAAAAAGACACAGAACTGAAAAAGTAAAAAACTATCATTTAATTCATGTTGTATTACATGTTTCCATATTATGGCAGTGAATGTTTCAGCAATAATAAGAGTCACTCCTCAAACAAGAGTTTGTACATAAAAAAAAACAATACCAAAAACTAATCAGGGTTCAAGTAATGCCCAAAAGAAATACATTTTGAAACATACACACACGCAGGAAGATAGATCATATTTGCTGATCATACTGTAATCCACCTGCTACTTCCTGGTCTATGAGTGGAGAACAAAGGTGTTTGTTTGGTCTGCCTGAGTCCTCTCTCTCTCCTTCAGTCTCTTTTTGGTCACCATGACTGGACTGACAAACATGTTGTAGTTAACAGCTGAGACAGTAAACACAAACACAGACGATACACAGCCTCTTGAGTTATAGGAGGGCTTCAAGGTGCTTTGACCAAAACACAAAAGACAGTGGTACCAAATCTCAAACACTTGGTATCAAAAATAGTCTCCGAGTTGGTCTCTAATCAGTCAGGACACTACAACGGGGAAAAATGCACACACAGAGGATATTTTGTCTTGTTAATGACAACCTATGGCTTCAGTTTATCTAAACACACACCACAGTCATGTACAATCCCATAATCAAGACGCAACGGTGTAATATTTCAGAAGACAGTCAGTTATAGTCTATATAAATGGCAATACTGTAAACAACTGCGTGTGTGCACGAGAGCTGGGAGGCTCCTTGTTGGTGCTCCTATTGCTATGGTAACCAATAATGGTTTTTGTTGTAATTTGGCCAATCAATCAGTCTAAGTGCTTACAACCCACCATCCGCCTCCCCACTGACATTACAGTAAATCTCAGCAGGCGCATACACACTCGCACACACTCGTACACACACAGAAACTGTGGAGCCAGCCAAGTGCTTTGACATTATCTTGCTGCCTGTACAATGCCTGCATCAGTCAAGTTCATTAAGACAAATTCATTATAATCCGACAGTACTTGGATTGAGTGAGTTAATGACATAGAAAAAGGCATACAGTCAGTCTTGTGTGAGACAGAACTTCTCCATAGATTAGTCACAAGATTCATTCACAATTAAGGTGTGAACACATACAGGGTTAAGGATTAGTAAGGGCCGTCCTAATACCAATTATGCATTTCTTAAACATACATGGAGTAATACTCAAACATGGAAAATGCTGTGACAGGTGACTGAGATATGATGATGCGTTTTTTTGTTATCATTATGCACCAAAAATCACACATACGCACACACTCAAATCTATAATCGTGTGCACACACTAACAAACACAAAACCTGGTATGGGTTCCTATTGCCTCTTACAGTATGTCTGTGGTCTATGAACAAAAAGCACCTCTGAAGGACAGAACAGCCTTGGAACCGAGTATAAGTGTTTAACTACAGGCAGGCAACAATACACACCGGCACACAGGCACAATACAGGAGGCTTTGGCACACCCATGCTAGTCTTACTACTCAGCATTTTCCAACACAGAAGAAGAGCAGGTTACAGGACAGGACAGACCCATAGCTGCCTTTGATTGCCTCCCCTCTGGAGGGGGGGAGGTACAGGTTGTCTGACAGACACAATGATCAACCGTCACATTCAATCAGCACCGAGCTGTCTGTTTTTTTTTTGGAGTCCCAGCCTCTCATCCAATCAGCAGCTCCAGGCTGTCCTCATAGTTGGGCTCTTGCGGGGGGCTGGGGGCCAGGAAGGCCGTGGTTACGGGGGTCCCCGTTGCTGTGGCGACATTGAGGAGGGTGTTAGCGCGGATGCTGGTGGTTGCCGGGTTGCGGAGTGCCGCGGCCGCCGTGATGCTGGTGAGGTTGATGCCGAGCGTGAGCCGCGTCTGCTCCAAGGCTTTCTCTGGCACGGCGAAGGCCTCTAGCTTCTTCTCACCGTTGGCCATGTAGGAGTTCTGGCAACCTCGACAGATACAATCCAAGCACGCCTGTCAAGGATGACAAAATTAGACAAGGAAAATTAATCTTTTTGCATCACACCAATGTCACATAAAAGCTGCAAAATTATTGCTGATCAACCCAAAGTAACTTTCAGAATATAGTGAACAGCGTGGCAGGGCATTAATTTAATGATAAACAAGCAATTCAGACTCTTTCTTCTGTATAGATTTAAATATGAAATTGTAAATACAGTGACATTATTAAGCCTGGTTTCCAGATCACATAAATCACAGTATAACAAATGTTACACTTACACTACACAAAATAGTTACAACAATAATGATGCCATTAGATTTCTGAAGTGCTGATTAAATAGACAAATTTAGCTTGCTGTCAGCAAAATCAATGAAAAACTGACCCCAAAAATCCCATACAAGCAATGGTCATAGTCTCACCTTGCGGTTTGAGTAGCAGGGACAACGTTGCCCCCTGCAGGTCAGCACAGATGGATTCTGGGTGGCCCTGCCACACTTGCAGCCCTTCTTCTCCACTGGCTTCTTATATGGAGGCCTGACAGGAGCTGGGGGCACAAGGCAGCCTGACACCAACCGCTGGTCTTTGCTTCCGTCCTTGGTCTTGGAGCCTCCACCACTGCGGGCCTTCGCATGGGGCTTCTTAGGGCCCGGATCGATGTGCTTCCTGGCACCTTTGTTGTGGTTCGGCGCGGGGCGACTGGGCTTGGGAGGCGCCCCATTAGGAAGGGACGAGTATGTGTGTGCTGGTACAGTTAAGGAGGGTGTGGGTGGTTGTGTGTGCAGTGTCTGAGAGGGGTTTGGAGTGTGTAAATGTGAAGAGGAGCCCTGCAGGATGGAGGCGATGGGAAGGGGTTCCACCTTTTCCCTGTCACTCTCTGAACGAGATCGTTTACGTTTAAGGCGGACTGGCGGGGGCTTGGAGGTTGGAGGAGGATCGAAGGAGGATGTGTGTATGTGAGCACCATGACTTGCCGCTGTGTTAGTCCTGTCTGTTCGAATCTGTGTGTAGTTGTGAGCTGCGTCCAGCTGTATGTACATTTGAGCGTGTGCTCTGTCCGTGGTTATGTGTGCGTGAGTGTGTGTTCTTTCTGGCTGTGTATGAGGAGAATCTCGACCGGGCTGAAGGGGATCCAAAGTCTGTAACACCTCCTCCACACTGAGAAGCAACACCTCCCCCTCCTCCAGCTCCCTGCTGCTAGATTCCCCATCCCTGAGTGAGCACACAGTGCCTGGAGTTGGGGCTAAAGGTCCAGTGGTCAGACTCAGTTCCAGACCACCACAACCAGTATCGGACACAGACAGGCCTGCCTGTGGCTGCTCCTCTACCAGCTCGCATACCTCCAGCTCAGGAGACGAGGGATCCAGGTCCTCCAGCACTTCTCCATTGCATTCCTGTGGTCCATTGGAACAGGGAGGGTCAGAGGAGGAGCTCTGGGGTACAGCTGAGAGCTCTGCAGGAGCAGGTGGTGCCTCCGTAGGGGTAAGGGACTTGGGGGCAGAGGGCTTCAGATCTTCCTGTGCTAGGCTTGGGTCGTCTGTCTCCATCTCCTCTCCATGTGACATTAGCACCTCCTCTAGCAAGGCCATAACCTCTGAAGACCCTCCTACATGGCTGCTGATCAACTGCAGCAACGGCGAATGAGTTACATATAGGCAGAGCTTCCTGTAGCATTGCACCAGCAAAGAGAGCTGTTTGTTCTCCTGGAAGCAGGAATAGTCCTTACAGCGGCTGCACGATGGCCTGATCTGCATCTTCTGGCCTTTACAGCCCAAGCACACATAATGCTGACACTCTGCATGTGTTGGGGAAATGGGATCCTGGAGCAGTTTACCTGAGACAAAAACAAGAGCAAGCTGTTAATCCACATGTTTGTCCACTTTGCATTTATGTACAGCAACTATGGCACAATCAACTAGCTGGACTACAGTCATTTAAAGTCATTTCCATTCACTGTCATGCCTTTATAGAAACAGTAGTAATTACCATCAGAATTGATTAATCTGCCAATTATTTTCTCGATTAACCATATGGTCTGTAAACATTAGAAGATGATGAAAAATTTCACAATTTCATAGAGCCTAAGGTTACTTCTTCAAATATCTTGTTTTGTCTGACCAACAGTCCAAAATCAAATCTGGGGTTTAAATTGTTTCTATGCCTTAAATGTTGGTGTTTCTTGGACTTGTTTCTGAACTTATCTGCCCCATAATCATTATGGTCACATTACTGATTTTTACTTCTTACATCATCCAACCTATAGTTCTGATTAAACACTGCACGAAAGCACAAATAACCATGCCAACAACACCATTACATAATCACCAGAGGTCAGAAATATTGTCATATATCATGCTGTCAATATTGCCCATCTCTAAATGCAAGCTGTGCCCGTGTTGATATTCCACTAGCTAAGCGGAGTGAGTAAATAAAGCATGAATAGGAAACACATGGCTCTGCAGCCGACACAACAACAGAGGAGTCATCTGTCTTGACAAGGGGACAGATGACTGGGGCTCAGCCTCGGTTGCTAAGGAGACCACGGTGGTGAGCACGATAAATCGTGTCAACTGCTGCGAGCACACGCACGCCCACGGACACTTCAGTCAATATGAATAGTAAGGTTATGAAACGCTCATTCAATTTGCGGCACCAAATCGATCATAATCTTGCAATGTGGTGACACAAAACAACATTAGAGCAAGAGAGTATTGCGATTAAAAAAAAACTAATATTTTCAGGATGCTTACCACAGACAAGGCATGCGAGAGACTGTCGGAAGAAGGGCAGCAGCGTGTACATATCTGCGAAGGTGTGGGGCAGCCTCGGGTCACACTGCAGCACGGCCCGGCTGGCGGACACGTACAGGGTGGTTGCATTAACGGGGTTCATAGCGGTGTACTCCGCAGCCTCAGGGAAACACGGCCCGGGAAAAAAAATCCAACCACTCGCTGCGACGGAGCTCAAGATAGCCAAGCCTCAGTGTGGATGGAGGAAATATAAACTGGCCTGGTGGAGCAACAGTCAGCCACTCCAGTGTGTCAATGCAGACATATGAATTAATAATAGACACAATAATAGACAACGAACATGGTGAAGCGGTTATCACTAAACGCGCACAACGTTAGCTCGGCAGGCGGCTAGCTAAAGTTAGCATTACCGGTTCGTAGCCGTTCCTATTCGCCGACGAGATCTTTCACATCGCAATTAAAGTCTCTGTTAATTCGGACCAATTCGACCCTAGGTTATAATTACTCACATTATCCCTAGCGCTGCCCAACAGCTAGCACTGAATCAAATGATCAAGCGACCCATGATCAAAAGGTTAGCATTGTGTGGCTAGCGTTAGCTTACGACATCAGCCAAACGTTTTAAGCGAGAGATGGTCGAAGTGAGCCATAGAGCCCGTTTACTATGCAGCACTGTCTCCTCGTCGGTGCCCAATTCAACGAAGAGCTACTCATCAGATCCCAAATTCGCGTGGTTAGCAATTAGCCACCAGATCCCAGGCGCGCACTTGATGTAAACAAAGCTAACCAGCTAGCCCTAGCATGGCTAGCCAAATTAGCTAGCGAAAATTCAACCGTATCACTAACCCCCCTAGGGCCGCCTTATACCTCACGCGAAGGAGGGAAATGCAAGCTGTAAATTGAAAATGTGCGACTTTGATACGTTTTGCTATAATACTTGGCGAGCAGCGACCGGAACATAGCTAACTAGCCGTTTTACAAATGCATCAATCATTCGATTTTCCACTTTTCCTCGCATCAACCCCTCTCGACAGGCATGCTCTTCTCGCGAGACTTCCCCTAGTTACCCTGGTTACCGTAGTGTACGAAGGGATCACATTGTATTCTGTACACACCACAGCGCCTCTCCTGTGCCATCATTCACTTTCTCCACTTACTGCCATAAACGACACTTGCCAATTAAAAATAGCAATTCATTCATTCTTTCGAGAGGAGGGGGAGAAAGGACCCTGGCTTGATTAAAAGAATAAAGCTCGAACAGTGGAGCCATATCAGCTTTTGCCAGTTCCAGTTCCAGTTTGTGTTATGTAGCCTAAATCTTTTAAAGGTGAAAGTACTGAATTGTAGCCTATATTTCAGAAGATGTTGTTTATGTCATGTTTATGTTCATGTTTAATGCTCAAAATATGCTCCATGCGTTTTCTGCTGTCGACTGAATTGTCGCTGACATTTCTATCCATTTATTACCATAGAATATGTTTGGAAAAGTAATAGTTTGTACAGCATTCATGTTTTAAGATAATTTAGTAATAGGAATTCAATTAGGTGAAAGGTATACTTACTATTTTTCCAGAGCTTCCAACCGCATCTCACATTTGTGGACCTTTAGTAAAGATTATTTTCTCAAACTACTCTTTCCAAGGCCAAGAATGAACCTTCAAACTCATATTATGACTTGTTTTGGAAAGTGGAAACTATTCACAAATTTCACAATTTGTGAATCCATGTCTAAAGTAGTCTTCAATGATGGTATCCATTTGGGTCTGCTAAGCTTTGTCTCACCCACTTGCTTCTGTTGCTTCACAATTTCTGCCTAAGTCAAAGTACTGAGAAAGTTTCTCATTATTTTGGGATACTAAGTCATTGTTTTGAAATACTACCTCATTATTTTGAGATACTACCTCATTATTTTGAGATACTACCTCATTATTTTGAGATACTAAGTCATTATTTTGAGATGCTAACTCGTTATTTTGAGATACTAAGTCATTATTTTGAGATACTAACTTGTTATTTTGAGATATTAAGTCATTATTTTGAGATACTACCTCATTATTGTGGGATACTACCTCATTATTTTGAGATACTAACTTGTTATTTTGAGATACTAACTCATTATTTTGAGAAAGTTTCTCATTATAATAACATACAGGATCTTTTTTTCCCCATCACATGGCAGAAATGGGCTTCCATAGAAAACTCAAATTTTCTAAAATGACTCAAAAACTGCAAAACAACAAACTGCTCCTCCTACTTGTGAACCACACTATGTTCTTCAATGTAGGATGAATTCAGGCGCCATTGAGGATGTTGTTATATTTTGTATATGTGTGTTATATAAGTGATTTAAGTGACATTCAGTTGAGGCAGTGATCTTAGAGAAATTGAATTGTTTCCCAGAGAAAAACTGCAGTTCTTCTATTCCATTATTTCACAGGTCAGGTTCAAGGTATCTTAATTGCGGCATATTAAAACAACTTTTCTCATATAACCTCACCCTCACCTGTATACAGATATATTGTACACGGTTGGGGCAATGTCTGGGGCTGTGAACTGCAAAGCAGCAAAGAGGTCCCTGTCTGAGAGGAAGGTCTACCTGACAAGCTAAAATCAGGGCAAATAAGCCCTTGACTTTCAGATTACAGGCCACGATGAACTACAGGAACCTGATCCCCTCCAGGTCCCGCCCACCCAAACCTTGCTACGAATTCCTTCTTTCTTATTGGCTGTGGGATCTCGCCCCCCATTCGCTATTGGCTGAAATGTCTTTCATTTCCGCCCGCTGTCATCCGACCACTCGCAGGGGCAATGATGGCGGCTTTCAGTGTGGCTCGAAGCAGCTGCGGACTGATCAACGGGTTGAGGATATCTCTCAGGAGTTTGGCACCAGTGAAACATGGCGCAGTCGCTGCTGCAGTGCCGCAGACGAACTTGCGTCGGGACTGCCGCTGGTATTCTATCAGCCACCTGTCCGTCAAGGAGAGGATTGACATGAAACGGAAGGCGGCGCTGGTCGGGGGAGGTCAGAAGAGAATAGATGCACAACACAAAAGGGTAAAGTCAGCTAACATTGATTTTCTTTCTTTTAATGTTAACATGCATTTACGCAGCATGTGTGCGGTTTTTCATGAGCTAGCTAACTGACAGCTGGATTGGTTGGTGTGTGACATGCTTGGCTCAAGGGCTCCAAGTTAATGGTTGCTGCTGAAGTGTTTACTTTTTCCAAACTCACATTTAAGTGACCTTTAAAAACCAACTTTCTAGCCTTGCAGGGGTTAACTGTTACTTGAAGGCACTTCTTGTTGATTTCCAGTGCCCTTGAGCAAGGTACTAATCCTCTGCCAACCTCTGGTAGAAGATCTAACGTTAGTTTGCAGGTTTAACCTCAATAACAAATCCTGAACATTTTCCCACAGTTGTTTATTAAATACATGAAGGTGTCATCTGAAACTGACAATTCCAGCCATTCCCCAGTGTGGTGGACAAAAATTAGTCAACTTGACATTTTCCATGCTTATACTACTGTGACATATTTCAATATGATAATTAAGTTGTTTAGTTATCATCAGCCCTGATTTGTTGGCATATAAGGATGGTCGGATGTTACTCTGTTTTGCTCATTGAAATCCGTGGATGTAGTCATACCTGTAGTATACCTATAGAAGTAGATGATAATGATAAAACTCTCTGTAGATATATGTAACTTAATATTCAGCGACAAACTATTTAGGTATAAAACTTAAATGTTGACGAATCAAGCAAATTAAAGGTACTAAACTGTGTGTATATATATATAACTCTAAAAATTAGATATAGGCCTAGTCATTAAGCAACCCTGCTAAATGATATGCAACATTGGCCACAGTGGCCTCATGCAACCAGAGATATTAAAGGGATAGCTACCACAGTATGAATGGTACGGTAAACTCTCAAATTTGTATTGTGTCATGTAGAACTGCAACGATTAGTTGATTAATCGATTAGTTCTCAACTATTAAATTAATCGCCGACTATTTTGATAATCGTTTTGAGTCTTTTATTATTTATTTATTTTTTTAAAGAAAAAACATCCAAATTCTCTGATTTCAGCTTCTCAGATGTGAATATTTTCTGGTTTCTTTAGTCCTCTATGACAGTAAACTGAATATCTTTGGGTTGTGGACAAAACAAGACATTTGAGGACGTCACCTTGGGCTTTGGGAAACAGAGGTCAACATTTTTCACCATTTTCTGGACCAAACAACTAATCGATTAATCAAGAAAATGATCGACAGATTAATCGATAATGAAAATAATCATTACTTGCAGCTCTAGTGTCATGGTATATATCGTCAAAACACGCAACCCTAGTGCAGTGTTCTCTCAGGTAAATGTAACTTGGTGTTATGTGCTGCAGGGTAAGCTGACAGCCAGGGAGCGAGTGGAGCTCCTGCTGGACCCCGAGTCCTTTGTGGAGTCGGACATGTTCGTGGAGCATCGCTGCTCCGACTTCAACATGGAGCAGGACAAGAACAAGGTAACGGGTCGCACACAGGCCACAGCTCAGCAACATCATGCTTTAACCTACCGGAAACAAGAAACAGTTTCTTCCTCTGGGGTTTGAAATATTCATTGTCCTAATATCTCTCTCTGTCATAGTTCCCAGGTGACAGCGTCGTGACAGGCCGAGGCAGGATCAATGGCAGGCTGGTTTATGTATTCAGTCAGGTACAGTGTGTAATTATACTGTAAGAATCCTACATTGTGACAGTACACAGCAGCTTGGTTTCACCTGTATAATATTCTTTTTATCTTGCCCTTTCTGTCCCTCTCAGGACTTCACAGTGTTTGGTGGCAGTCTGTCTGGAGCTCATGCACAGAAGATCTGTAAGGTAAACAAAACTGAGATACTGAGGTGTGTGTGCATGTCTGTGCCTGTGTTTGTGTGTCTGAACCAAGCACTGAAGCACTGACAAAAAAATGCCCCAACAGTGGCGTTAAACATCCTTGTCAGCAGTGAGAGTATTACTTAATCAGTGGTTATGGTTAGGGTCAGTGGTTCTTCCTGTTAGATCTCAGACCTTTCAGATACGTTTAAATGTTCTGTGCTCAGATTATGGACCAGGCCATGACCGTTGGAGCACCGGTCATCGGGTTGAACGACTCTGGAGGAGCTCGGATCCAGGAAGGAGTGGAGTCTCTGGCTGGATATGCAGATATATTCCTGGTACGGTAGTTTTGTAAAGAGCCTTTGCACGTCACTGCTCATTGACTGAAATCATAATATCAAAATCATACTTACAAAGCTTCAAGATCTGACTACAAGGCTGATTGTACATAGATATAGAGTCATTTCCTGACAAGTTCTGGGCCGAGTCACATTTTTGTTAATCCTAGTGTTAACATTTTGAAACGTACATGTCTGGAGGTAAAACATTCTCCTTTTCCAGAGGAATGTGTTGGCTTCAGGAGTCATCCCTCAGATCTCCCTCATCATGGGTCCCTGTGCAGGAGGAGCTGTCTACTCCCCCGCCCTGACAGACTTCACCTTCATGGTTAAGGTAGGGAGCTGCACAAATACTGCTGAAATTCAAGTTATTATTATTATAATTAGTAATAATCTAATAATTCACACTTCATTTGATTTTAGCCACAGCAGGCATCCAAAATCAAATGAGTCAGTGTTTCTAATGTGTGTGTGTGTGTGTGTGTGTGTGTGTGTGTGTGTGTGTGTGTAGGACACATCATACCTGTTCATCACAGGACCTGATGTCGTGAAGTCTGTCACCAACGAAGACGTGACTCAAGAGGAGCTCGGTGGAGCCAAAACGCACACCACCGTGTCTGGTTAGTATGAGTGTAAAAGCTTTAGTCGCTCCTGATTTTCTTCTTTTCGTTGTCGAGGAGTTGACTTTTATTAAATGCCTGTAGTGGACACTGGCTCTCCTCACTAGCACCTTTCCTTTGGCTCTGTCACAGTCACGTCCCAGTGTCCATATTTCTGAAATCTTTCAGTGTTATGAAAGCTGATCCAGGATTACTGGTCACATCAACATCTAATCTGTGAAATATCGTCTTTAGGGTCTGAAAAGTGTCTCATGTCTTGTTCTCAGGAGTGGCTCACCATGCATTTGAGAATGACGTTGATGCCTTGCTCAACCTGCGAGAGTTCTTCAACTTCCTGCCGCTAAGCAATCAGGATCCCGCCCCCATCAGGGAGTGCCACGACCCCAGGTGACCAATCGCCTTTATCTCCTCTATACAGAGTAATCAATCACCTAGTCTTAATGGGAGGATATCTGTTTTCATTTCAACTCATCTGTGATGTCTCGTTCCTTTTTCAGCGACCGTCTGGTACACTCATTGGACACCATCGTCCCGTTTGAGACAACTAAAGCCTATGACATGTTGGACATCATTCAAACAGTATGTACACAAACACACACCTTCACACTCTCACATGTGCAACCACATCTCATTTAATTTCTGTAAGTAGTAAAAGTTTCCTTTCTTCCTGCATCTGTCCAGATAGTGGATGAGAGCGACTTCTTTGAGATCATGCCTAACTACGCCAAAAACATTGTGGTGGGATTTTCCCGCATGAACGGACGCACTGTAGGCATTGTGGGTAACCAGCCCAAAGTGGCCTCTGGTAAGCGAAATAATTGAAGGGCAAGAGGGGCAATCAGAAGGGATGAAATATCAGTGTTCTGTGAATAAGGTCATTTTCCTTCTGTCTTTTCCGTTTTTAAATTATATATGCAAACAAACCAAGTCCCCAAAAAGAGCATGGTGGGAGAAAATAAGTCGGGAACAAAGGAATTGTTAGTCGATTAATGATCTACTCTGGTGTGTTTTAGTTTTGCTGTTCAGTCCTTGATTTCTGTCTCGTTTATCAGGTTGTTTGGACATCAACTCCTCAGTGAAGGGAGCTCGCTTTGTACGCTTCTGTGATGCTTTCAATATTCCCATCATCACCTTTGTGGATGTGCCGGGCTTCCTGCCAGGTATTCACTGAAAATCTCACAGTGCATATACCCTTTAGTTTGCATCTTAATCAGGTCAGGATATTGACCTGTGATTCTCTAGTGAGTCTCCCTGCCGCTGAATAACACAATTAGCAGAATGGAACAATCCGCCTGCACAAATGTAAGGAAAGGATTTAGCTGCCGGCTCAGGGAAAGGAAATAAGAAGCTCATAGATACAGTAATAGTAAATACTTACAACAGTAACATGTTTCGGTATGGGAGTAAGCCAGGTATCTTAACTAGGATACTCATAAATATTGGCTAACCTGGCTTTATTACCACCTAGTATACACACAGGCCAAAAGCTGGATTATTTTTTACACATAAGCTTACACTGAAATGTAGCCACTGTCACATCTGACAGTGCCACACTCAGATCCATTATAGCTGCTGTGATGGTCGTCAACAGGTACCGCTCAGGAGTATGGAGGCATCATCAGACACGGAGCCAAGCTGCTGTACGCCTTTGCAGAGGCCACCGTCCCGAAAATAACCATCATCACCAGAAAGGTGTGTGTGTATGAACCAAATGAGAAGAGATAGATGTGGAAAATCTCATTAAGTGAAAATAATGTAGGATGTTTTCTAGATGTAGAAAAACTGATCCACTGATCCAAATGTTACAAAATTGTTGATATGTAGATTTAGACCAACTTCCAAACTTGGTCAGTCACTTAGCTTGGTTAGAATAAACGTGAATACATGTTGTACACTATATACATAGATATGAGACATATTGCATGACTCAATGTGTGTCTATATCCCAGGCTTACGGAGGAGCCTATGACGTGATGAGCTCCAAACACTTGAGAGGAGATGTGAACTATGCCTGGCCCACAGCTGAGGTTGCTGTCATGGGTGCCAAGGTACAAACGCACTCCCACCCCCCCCATTTGTTTCTGTTTCTCTTTCCTGCCTTTGATTTGAGAGCGTGTATGGTCTGCTTCTTTTTCTTTCCCAGGGTGCTGTCCAAATTATCTTCAGAGGAAAGGAGAACCAGGCTGAGGCAGAGGCCGAATACGTGGAGAAGTTCGCCAACCCCTTCCCAGCCGCTGTCAGAGGTGAACTTTCTCACGTCTTTATAAAATCTGCCGTCTTCATCGTTGCGTGAGCTTAAACTGTATACACCAACATAATGCGTTACAGACTTCTCTTTCTGACCGGCCAAATGTTTGTTTTAGGCTTTGTGGATGACATCATCGAGCCGTCGAGCACTCGCAAGAGGATCTGCAGAGATCTGGAGGTGCTGGCCAGCAAGAAGCAGGTCAACCCCTGGAAGAAACACGCCAACATTCCTCTGTGAAGCACACCCAAGCTGTCTCCACATTAATACTATCTAAAGGCACTTGCATTCAAACGAACTGCGGCGGTACCCTTTGATGACGACTTTGCCTGCCGAGCAGGTGTTTGTTGTCATATTTAACAGTCGCTTGCCACTCCACTGAAAGCAGCACAGAAAGATACACTCCCTGATTTTGTA
Source organism: Oplegnathus fasciatus (assembly GCA_003416845.1). Lineage (NCBI taxonomy): Eukaryota > Metazoa > Chordata > Actinopteri > Centrarchiformes > Oplegnathidae > Oplegnathus > Oplegnathus fasciatus. Next base: position 507,090 of record NTHP01000337.1, read on the forward strand.
AGTGCTTAATAGCGGCCCCAAATGTCCTTCCAGCTCACAGCTTATGTTTTGAACTATAAACTGTGTTAAAACATCAACCCCGAGCTGTGAAAAGATTTGGGGGGGAAATATCGGTGCTCTGTAAACAAAATCAGCACATGTATCTTTACTTCTTCAACACTGATATGCAAGATGCTAATAGGAAAATGCATTTTACAGTATCTGAACAGAATACTACAGTGGTCACACACATTTAAGGTAATCGTCATGTCAGTAGTGGCCATATTGGTCACTGTTGTTGGTACGATTTGACATTTTGAGAACAAGATTGTATCTGAAAGGGCAGATTATGTATCACCGATCAAATGCAACTGAAACAACACAGACCACTGTCAACATGATAGTTTTAGAGGAAAATGCTGTAGTCTGTTGTCATGTACAGCATTTCCAAAGTTATTAGTGTACTGTATTTAGTTTCTGGTGTGTACAGTAGTTTGCGCTTTCAGATGCACTTCCCGTGTTTGGTGTCCTCCGTTTAGGTAAAGAAAAAGTCCTCCTTACAACCTGAAACTGTGCCTTTTCTCTCTCTGGCAGGCTCTGCTCTGCCATTTGTAAAATAAATCATGGACTCAATACCATGTGTTTTCATTACTTTTACCAATGCAAGTTTCTAAAAGATATGACAAATATAAATGATGTAATCCCCATAGTATTGGTTTTAAGAATAAAGTCATGTGGTTTGGAGTAAGTGGCTGCCTTGTCCAGTGTGTGTGTGTGAATCAAAGGTACAACCAAAATTTGGTGTTGAAACCGTATTGTAAAGTATTACAATGAAAGAAGTCAGGCTGATGTTTAAAGAGTAGTTTGACATTTTGAGAAATACTCTTAATTGCTTTGTTGCCAAGAGACAGATGAGAAGATTAAGCTAGAGGAGCTCAGACTCATGGGAAGTTGAGCATGTACAACTGAGAAAACTCAATCTGCTGATGAGGATCATGTGAAACTGTTGAAAAGCTCCAGAACAAGTGAGAAAGTGAATCTGGAGTCCAGATTATTTGTTTCCAAGGTCAAAAACAAACTATCAAGCTCTACACAGTTATAGTCTACTATGACAACAAAAAGCAGCTGTCTTGAACTAATCTGAGGTTGTGAAACAAACACACACACACAAACGCCGGTCCATAAATCGATTACAGATTTTATTTTATTAAAAAGAATTTAGGTTCACAGAAAAAAAACAAAAAACAGGCTTTTAGAGCATTTTAGGGCAACTGATGTCAACTGCACTGCAGAAAAGATCCAATTGTCTCTGATATTTACAGGAGGACTGCCAAGCCAGCCAGGGGAAAGGGAAATGATTGATTAACAAACGGTGGGTGAACGACGATATGGCTGGAAACATTCAAAACACATTCAAACAAATCTGTCAGACACAGAGATCCATAACTGCACTGGATATGAACAATGATAACAACAAATCTTCAACTTCTTGGATCAGTTAACACTGTAGGCAGGTGTAAAAACTTGACTTGATTTGACCTGTAAAACCAACAAACCTAACAGATAATCTGTTGTAATACTGAACTGTGAAACGATTACAATCAGACCATACAGCGCTTAAAAAGCTGGTATCCCACAGCAACAATCTGAGCTTGGTAACCGTTAGATATGAGTTACAGGTGTAGGGGAAGGGGCTGGAATATACTGTAAGTATGTAGGCCACAATTTGGCAACAAACAAGATACATATTCAAGAAAAAAGCTGTACAAACATCAGACAAAAACAAAAACACACTTGATTTAAAACTTTAGTACTAAAGCTACAGAATTCAAAATATGTTTATTGTCTTTTTTTTAAAACCTTTTAACTTCAAAAAGCCGTTATTCGAGGGTGTGTGTGTGTGCAGAATGTGTCCGAGATCTGAGAGAGTTGGGCTTCTGTCGGTTTGGGGGGGTGGGGGGTGGAGTGGCTTCACCATCATATGACAACACTCGCTTTGCTTTGACATCACACACAAGACAGTTACATCACTTCCTCCGGGTCGGCCTACAGCTGTTGACCTCAGTGTGCATGTGCGACCACTCAACTGCCATCATCACCACCAACACTTTACACACACATCACACACCAGCACCACCACATACAAGGACTCAGATGGCGAACAGAGAGAGAGGGGTCGGTGGGTGGTAATAAGAGCAAAGATATAGAACATTTAGTATGGAGATCCTCTCTAACGTTGGATTTAACCAGACGGATCGAAGTGCGACACCAAAAGAAGGGGGGGCTGTACAGAGTGTTACGCTGCTGCTGATCGGGAGCCGAACCAAACAACTGTACATCTGTGTAACAGGGAACCGTAAGAACTGCGAGTGCTCGTCGGCCGGCGGCCAGAGCGCCACCAGAGTGACCGCTAACAAGAGCTAAACCAACAGGCTGGAGAGGAGGAGGAGGAGGAGGAGGAGGAAGATTAGGAGCAAGACGAAGCTCTTGAATAATCCGGACTAGATTCTGGAGGCTATTCGGGATCCCCCCGGCCCGCCTGAAAGAACAGAGCTGATCCTCGCTTCACACTTCCAGGTGAGATCCAGCTGTTGCGGGATCCATCAGTAGATCCGCTTGACAAACATCCTTCCATCATGTCTTATAGAAAGAGAAAAGTACTTCAACAATGTTTTTTTTTCTTCTTCTTAAGAGTTCGATTGGCAGGTTATGTGGGTTAGACGTCCCAAACCCCCCCCCTCCCTATTGTTTACTCCTGATGTGGATCTCAGGATCTTTGCCTCTTCCCAGATCAGAACATGGGCATGCTGAAACCCTGGAACAAGGGAGAAGAGAGCAACTGTCAGACCATCTTAAAGGGAAAATATGTCATGGCACGCATCAATCACAATCAAATCATTGACGTACTTTATGTAATTTGAGATTACTGATTTATTCATGGGACTGCAACTAACGTTTCTTTTCATTATCGATTAATCTGCAGATTACTGTCTCGATTAATCATTGATTAGTCAGAAAATAGTGGAAATATAGACAAAATATAGATAAACGGTAAAGTAAAAAAAACATTTTAGAGGCCGGAAACAGAATTTTTATATCTTTACTTAAAAAAAATGATTTATTGATTATCAAAATAGTCACAGATGCCAATTGACTAATCAATTAACTGACTAATTGTTTCAGTTCTACTTACTTTCTTGACTCAAATTGTCGAAGTGCAAAGTTTTACTCACCGACTCGTCCTCAATCATCGCTGCAGAGTCAAAGAAGTCTGGTCTTAATTCCGCTCTCTCACGTCTGTTCCTCGATGGCGGCTGGGAAGGACAAAAAATATCGAATTAAGAATTACAGATCTTGATTCATCTTTTATTTCTTCGGTGGAATGTGGTGAGAGAAAGTGACGTTACTGACCAGGTCGATCACCATAGTGTCTTCAAACTCCTCGTTCATGTCCTCCAGCTGGCCTCGCGATGACATCATCACATCCTCGAAGATGGGCTCTGCGTCATCCTCCATCAACCCACGCCTAACGGGAAATGAGTATGACAAGAAACACAATTAAAAAAGAAGCAGCATCTCCATCTGTTTAAAATCTGTTTTCTTATCAGCTCTTCACTCATTAAAAACAGTTGTGGCGGCTCTCTAACGTAACAGAGGACTGACGTGAAGCATGCTGGATGTATGAAGTCGGGCTTCACCCAAAATCATCATCTGCTGCGGGTTTACAAGCTTAACACACTTACACAGTCTGCCGGACGCCCTGATTGCTGCGTGACTTGATGTAGTTCATGCCTGTCCGGTCCTTCCTGTTTACCTCCTCTATCTTCTGCTGGCCGAGCCACGACATCTGCATCTGGGGACTGAGGACAAACAGAAGGTCAACAGACTCCACTTATATATCACTTCTGTGTACTTGCTATTACAAACAGGCTGAGTTACTTCAGTAATGAACAGGTTTACATAAGTCAGTTCAATACGTATACTTCTAAGTGGATAGAAGATGCTGACCGATACTAATATCGTCTGTCTTTAAACAGTGGTGGAAAGTAACTAAGTACATTTACTCAAGTACTGTACTTAAGTACTATTTTAAGGTACTTGTACTTTACTTGAGTATTTCCATTTCTTGCTACTTTATACTGCTACTCCACTACATTTCAGAGGGAAATATTGTACTTTTTACCCCACTACATTCATTCAATACCTTTAGTTACTAGTTACTTTGCAGATTCAGATTAATAACACAAAATATAATCAACAAATAAATTATGATGTATTATTACCGATTAAGATAAAACTTGAATCTAGGGGGGAATTCACAAGCTACCTAGCGGTATATAAAGTAATTCAAATGAGCCCTGCCTTTACCAGCTTCAGCATTAAAGTGATGAACACATTAATGCATCATTAATTATAATCCAATAATATAATATACATTTTTCTGAAATGTGCCATTCTGCATAATGAGTACTTTTACTTTTGGTANCTGCAAGGAGACTACTTCTCCGGGAGGAGAGCGGGCGGCAGCTCCGGAGACGGACCTTCAGTCAGCGGCTGAAGGAACTGGAATTCAGCCAGAGCAAACTCCAGCGCTGTTTCGCCTGATATTGTCGAAAACCCCGACCCGGTGGCAGGCATTAAGAATAACTATTAGAAACTGATAGAAATAGCCAATCTTCTCGCTGTTGGTCTCATTTGCTTATGTAGGTCATATAGAGGCATCGGTATTAAATTGAGACTGTTTTATAACCACTTAAAAACTCCATAGAGTACTTTTAAGTAAAAGATCTGAGCATTTCTTCCACCACTGTCATTAAATGATGAATAAAAATCAGCTGTGACTGATAAACTGCAGAGTAACGTAACGTAATTCATGAATTAGTTTTAATTTATCAATTCACAAACCATGTTATGTTGATGTGTATTCATGTGTATATTTTCGTTATGGGTATACACTCACTTGTGTACGTAGTCGTTTTCTGATCCCGGTTCTGAGTCCGGGTCAGGCATGTGTTCTGCTGGTCTGTTCTCTCTGAGGACTGTTGAGGTGAGCTGAGGAGTCTGGAGAGCTCCGGGTGTCTGAAGAGTGTCATTACGCATCATCCACGAGCCCTCAACGCTACTCTCTTCTGAAAATGAACACATGAGGAGAGTTTGCAGTATTAGTAACACAATGGCAGGTAACCACGAAGGAGTCTCATTTCCAAAAACTGATTCAGTGCAGAAAAACCAACACAAATAAACCACATCTCCATTTGTGCGCCCGTCTCACCCTCAATGCGTTTCTTGTGTAGCGGCGGTCGTCCCTTCTTGCTGCGGACCGAGCCGGTCTTGCTGCTGGAGCCCGATGTGACAGACATGTGGTCCTCATCTCCTCCCGTCAGCAGGCTGTTTCTGTAGGAGATGAGCGGCAGCCACACGTCCTCCCGACGCTCCGACATAGACTCTGACATGAACTTCTCCAGGTACGAGTGGCTGAGGGGATATGCAGCATTTTAACATAATCAATTTATTTAGGAAATTACATTCTGGAAATTTTAAGTGACAGATTGAGTTTGTAGTAGGAGAAAATACAGAAAGGAGTACTTACACTGTCTTTTTGTCTTGGCGGATTAGTTTGGAGGAAAATTCACTCAGAACCTCCAGGAAGGCCAGGTTGATAGGTGGAAACTCTGGTCCTCGAGGATTCTGGTACTTAAATGCAAACTCTATTCCATCCCTGATATGAGATAGAGAGAGAGAGAGAGCAAGACACAGGAAGAGGCAAGAATAGAAAAATAGACAAAGACAGACAAGGAAAGACAATAAATAAGACATGAGTGACAGAGACACCAGAAATGACATAAATAGAAAAACTAGTAACTTTTTGGACTAAAAATGGAAGAAAAATAGAAGACAAGCACAAACTTCAGTTTACTGAATTTTGAATTGACTTTTTTCCAGCTTATTTTTAAATATAAAACTATTCACTTTCACCAGTGTTTGGTTTACTGTTCCTCAGCATAGAAGCAATTTAGCTAATTTTGCCCTTAGCATCCTGTATATGTACTGGGAGCCAAAGTTTGCACGGATGAGTGGAGGCTGTAGTACTGAGCAGATACAGAAATCATAATATTCACATTTCCATTTATTTTCTAGCATCACTAAAATGTAGCACAGTCATCTGTAAACTATACCCTCATGGTCTTAACTCACTTTAACCTCAGCTAAAGCTTTCTTAACTTCCTCAATGTCTGGCTCCAGCTGTGAGCCCAGTCTAGCGCCCCCTAGAGAGCAAAGCTTACTTGTGCAGCGTGGCAACAGCCTCTCTGGTCTTGATCTGATCCAGGCCGAAGGTGAGGGCGAAGCGGCGGGCCAGCTCCTTGATGCCACTGACGTGAGACGACGTTCGGTCCAAGTTGGGTCCCTGGTCCTGCAGCAGCTCGTTGAACAGCTGCAACACACGCGATGACAAAGTGTTTGTGGGTGTGCACAGGAGAGCACTCAAGAACGCGCTATTTGGAGCCCGGGAGCTGTGAATGTCGCCTGTCATATTGTCTGTATTAATGTCTCACCTGCTGCAGACTGAGGATGAGGGTCTTGGCACAGAGAATCTTGTCCGTCTGTCTGGTTTTACTCAGAGTCTCCTTGATGATGTCGCCATAATCATTATAATACTGAGGCAGAGGAAGAGAACAGTTAAAAACATGCAAGATGACACAGTTTAGAACATGCAATCTCATATAATTTAAAGAATTTAGCGACAGTTGCATTCAAAACCACAACGTATGTCAATTTTTATCCGTGTCATATTTCTGAATTATTTCATGTTGCTTGTATCAATAATCATGTTAGGTGCAGATGAACAGCCACCTTCATGTAGTGTTTGAAGATGTCGGCAGCAGCGGGCATGTCCACGATGTCATAGATGATGAGTTTGCAGAAAGCTGCGAGCAGATTTCTCCTTTTGTGGAGAGCCTCGATCTTGTTGGCCTCGTCCTCCTCGTCTCCCTCTACAGACAGAGAAAAATATCAAACTGTATTCAAGCTTATCTCATTCTTATCTAATCCCTAAAACAATGTGCTTGGACCCAAAACAGTGCCCTGTAAAAAGTTGTTTCTGTCTCTCTCTCTCACCCATGCTCTGACTCTCATCGTCCTGGTCGATGAAGACGTGGTCCAGGACGAAGTTGAGCAGCTCGTTCTGCAGAGTGCTGTCTGGGTTAAAGACCAGCGGCTGGAGGCCCTCCCTGCCGCCTGAAGTCAGCTGGTGACTGAAGATCATCAGCAGGTCGCAGAGAAGCATGAATGCCTGAACAAGAGGCACAAACGAGGAGTTCAGATTTGATAAAAAAGTGCTACCTGTTCACAGTAAACATGCTTGTTTTGTCAAAATAAATCTACATTTTTTCATATCAGGTCTGTGTTGTTACCTGTTCTTTGACTGGGGTGTTGACGTTGGACAGGCACTGCTGGCACACAGCCAGGAAAGACTTCACCACTCTCCTGAGAGCCAACAAGTCATCCTGCATACACACACACACACACACACACACACACACACACACACACACACACAAACACATCAGATACACACCATTAGCCACACTTGAACAGAAATCGATGTTAAACAGCAGTATCAGTCAGGCTAAATGTCTTGCCCCAGCTAACTGCACCAGTGAAATAATCAAACTTTAATGATTTCAATAAATCATCAGCTAAGTCCATTGAGGCAGAAGAATCAATATGCTTTGTGTTGATGCTGGTGGAATCTGTCGTAGGGCTAAGAGAGCACATTGGGACACGCAGACTGATCAACTAATGATCAATGATCACTTCTTTTTTTTTTTGCACATTGTCAGGCATTGTTAATCTGCATAATTCAAATATTAATGGTCAAGGGTGACGCCTTTATAATGCAATTTTAAATCAGCAAACATACATTCCTAAAAATACTACTAAATGAATGACATACAGTGGTATCCATTTCTGATGTTCAGATGTTAGAACTACAGATATCATTTGTATTTTATGTTAATATTGGCTGCTTGTTTCAAGCTTGGGACTCACTCATTCTGCAGGACTACAAGTTCAATTTTTGGATCTGAAGGGGATCTGATAGATACTTGACAATTTTTGACAATCCATTCATCATGAAAGTCATTTTTTAAGCAAAAATGCCAAAAATTTACAGGTTCCAGCTTGATATGAATATTTGTTCATTTTCTTAGGCCTCTTGTTGAATATGTCAACTTAGGCTGTAGGAAATTGTGATTGTGGGTATTTTCTCCTATTTTGTGACATTTTATATGTCTTGTCTTATTTCCTTTTTTGTCTTATGTAAAGCACTCTTTGATTGTCCTTGTTGTTGAAAGGTGCTATACAAATAAAGTTAACCATGCCTTGCAACCAAATGATTAATCGATTAATTGAGAAAATAATCTTTAGTTGCAGCTCCAGTTAATAGTGAGGAATTAAGGGACATATAAATGGGTGCACATGGGCAATCTTTAAGCTACTGTTGGTCAGAGAACTATTGAACTTGAACTAAAAAGACCATCCTTCAACTTCAAATGCGGCGCTGTAAGAGAGGGGCAAGATATTCCCCAACAGTGGATTAGAGGTTAAACTGTTTGGGCTTCAGTCCACCACAACATAACAGCCTTGGGATCTGATACCTCTGTGCGGTGTTTAAGTGTTAAATGAGATAGACTGGGGGTAAGCCCCTGAATCAGGGGTAAGCATTTTGTCCGACAGTGAGATAAATTATTACACCTAAGCTGCCCCCCTCTACAGAAATACAGATAAGCTCCTGTCCCTCTGCGCCACCGAAGCTCAGACACGGCGGTCTTAACTCTGAGCCCCTGACTGAGGATAAATCTGAGATCTGAGTGTGCGGTGATAAAGCTCTGTGAGTGAGGTGAGTCCAGTACCTTGCTGGGAGCCCCCTCTGTGATCTTGACCAGCTGCCACAGGATGGAGTAGTGGGAGCATTGCAGGGCCTGGACGGCTATCTGCTCTGGCATGGAGCCCTGCTCGATGCCCGCTTTCAGCAGCCGGTAGCAGTTCCCAAATAAATCCCACCGCGTCAAGTCGTGGGCACTGAGGCAGGAAACAAGAGGAAAACACATGAGATTTCGTAGAGTAAATTAAATCATCTAGTTTATTCAGTGGATAAGTGGAAGAGTATGTTTGGTAAGGTATGGATGTTTTGGAGTGTTAGTCTGAAAAAGCTATTTCACGACATCACCTTGGACTTTAGGAAACTGCAATGGACATTTGTCACTATTTTCTGGTATAGACTAAACGATTAATTGGGAAAACAACCACAACATTAATCAATAATGAAAATAATCGTTAGCTGCAGCCCTAAACAGATGGAAAGTATGAAGCAAAGAGAGAGTCTTACTTGTGGAAGGCTGTGAGTCTCTTCAGAGTAGATAAAACATTGTAGATATCGTCATCATCAGCCTCCTCAGCCTGCAGAATAACAAACATCTGTTAGTAAACAAAGACTAATGTTTCTGCTTCTCACTTCACATTTCACACACAAAATACACACCAACCCCAGACAAAACACTTTCATGTAACCTGTTAAAGATTCCCCAAATTTCCATTTTTCTTGATCCCTGGTTATATGTATGTGTTTTAACCATCAGTACACCAGGAAACCTCAAAACTGCACATTTCTAATCGTCCACACATCTTCCTGTGCAGATTGAGACTGAATATGAAAGACACATTATGGATCACACCTGCACACCTATTTTCACCAGTCCAATTCGAACCAACACCCGCTACTCCGCCAGTCATACCTCCTGCAGCAGCTCTTCGACAGAGTGTGTGAAGCGATCCGTCATCTCGTCGATGAGCTGTGAGCGGGCGATGTCCACGCGGTTCATGATGGTGTACTCCTCAGAGCAGAGGATGCTGTAGGTCTTGCTGCAGGCCTCCAGCACATCTATCTCGATGTGCTTCTCCACCACCAGCCGGATCTGCTTCAGCAAGGCGTCCAGGTGCTTCTCCATGCGTCCGGCGCTGTACACGTCCAGGTCGAAGAACTGAGGGATCTGCAGCAGGTTGGCTACTTTCTCAGAGTCTGCCTGGTACTGTGGAAAAGGAGATGGAGAGGCAGACATAGCAAAATGGTCGATTACATTTGAAGTACTTAGCCAGTGCACTTGTCCAGAGTGGCACAATAACACTTCTCATGACTACATAAGTAACACCCTGATCAATTATTTCGACAAACAGATCAGTCACCCAGCCGGCTCATTAATCAGTGTCACTGGCCTCTCTGTTGCTGGCCCTGTGCAGGCTGCAGGCTAGATTCCAGGACGGTCTTACCTTGGACAGAAGCATGGGCAGAGCCATGATGAAGTGCTCTGTCAGTTTGTTTTTATCGTCTATCTGGGTCTTCCTCTCCTTTGCTGTCAGCACCTGGACAAGCAGACACAAAACTTGAGGTCAAATGTAGTATAGTAGGTGTAAAAATAGGCGGGGAAAGGGCGATGACAAGGATTTTATGTTGGATGGAATATTCTGTCCTCTCATTATGACCAGGAAAGTAAAGTTGCTATTTCTGTCCCCTACCCATAAATCTGCCAAGGAGTCTGTGCCTTGCTGAAGTGGATGCCTGCTGAGACGGCGGTTTGAGCTGAGGTCCTTCTACATCTCGCTCAGACATAAGATAAGTGACCAGCGAGACTGGTTGCCCAGTAATAGGCAAATATAATAAATAAGAAAATGTTAATACATAAATAAACAAATATACAAATGAGCAAACAAGCCCACTCTGTTAAGAGTATCATTTAACTGATCTGTTTCTCTAATCGTCATAGAGTTCATCATGCCAACTCTGAGGATCCATATCCTTGATTCTGAGGTTAACCTGAGCCTCCATGATCGTGCCATAAATAAACCGGATATCAACTTTTTGCCAGTTGGTTGCGGTGTAAAGTGCGTATACTTGACCGACCCGTTTGCCGGTGCCTCTGCCAACAGGTGGATGTGCCTCTGCTGCCTGTCGGATGGTGCACACCATCAGCTCTATCAGAGCGCTCTCCTGTCTGTCTGACAACACTGCAGGGACAGACAGAAGGAGTCGGAGCAAAGGAGCGAGACAAAGAGACAGAAACAAAGAGAAGAGAGAGAGAAACAAACGGGGAGACAAAAGGGAGAGTCAGACTGTCAGCGGAGGTCAGAAACAGAGAGAGGGATTAAAAGATGGACCAAGAGAGAGTTTCAAGGAACAAGACTTCATTTCATCATCTCTTCTAGCTGGTTTTCAGCGAAGTTGTGCTTGTCGTGAAGTAGCCTAAAGCTATTTCACAGGCTTAAAGAGAGAACAAGAACAGCGTGTGTGTGTGTGTGTGTGTCTTACCCTCCTCTCCCTGCACAGGCTCCTCCAGCAGAAGTTCAGTCATACACTCCCAGTCTTTCAGCAGCTCCTGGGAGCTTTCCCACAATGAGTCTACCAGGTAGGCTGCATGCTCATGGAGCTACGCACACAGAAGGAAAACTTAGTACACAATCAGGTTTTGCAGGCATTGTGTGAAATCTTATAACTGAAATCCACAACTTTTTTCACCATCATCAAAAATCATCAACTACAGAGATGGTGGCATTAGCAGAGCGAAATGTCATCAAACAATCAAGTAACTCAAATGTTACATATTATTTACTTTATCGTGCCAATAAAGCAAATTATTATTTACTTTATTGGCACTGTCAACCAGGACAGGACGACCTGATGTAAAAAAAAATTCTACAGTAGTACAGAGTTTCTGCAATGATGTTAATGTGCCAGTTTGATGGTTTTACTGTACTCCACCACACCAAAAGGATACAATAACAACATATTATTCAAATGTACCTTTGTGCATACACAGTATGTATAATTTGTCATGTGTGCATCATGCGTAATAAGAGTGACAGTGTGTGTATCTGTGAGTGTGAGTGTTACCTCGCTCTCCAGAAAGAAGAGCACGAGCATGCGGATGAGATTTCCGTTGGGACTGCTCCTCCCTCTGCGCTTAGCCAGCGCCTCTTCTGCCTGTGGGTCATGACGACTGAACAACCTGACAGAGAGAGAGGGGGATGGAAAAGAGGAGAGCGAGGAATCATGAGGGAAATGTAGAAAATAAAAAAAAATAAAGCTCAACTTTATTTCAAGTCTAAATTAATTTAAGATAAATCAGGAAAGACATCAGGATGGACTCACTTCCTGTGCAGGAACTCTCCAGCAGCAACTGCCACAGGTCGGTGGGCAGAGTAAACCAGGTGATACACATTCTCACAGTCCTCATTGGATAAGGCGTCTTCACTGCCCCTGCAACAGATAATCAATATGAGTCACACTCAACACTAAGATTTAAAAATCGATCTTAGTGTCTCCTCAGTAAAAATTAAGGATAATGAGTTTTTTGACTGTGTTCAATTGAAAAAAGACCAGACATGAAACTAAGCATCAAATATTGGCTCGTGACCCTGAACATGTACACTTTTAATGACTTGACAGTTCTATAATTAAGACCTATCATGAATGAACCTTGATGAGAATAGTCCTGAGTTTCATGTGTAGGAATGAAAAAATTAGGCATTAGTTACTCACTGCAGGATGAGTGTGACTAGTCTGATGGCCTCCACAGCCACATCGTACTCCTTATCCAGTGTCATTGACACTATGCGGTCCTGTCAAAACAAATATAATTGAACAAGGAAAGAACTGGGATACACACTCAGAAATGCAACATAAATCAGAAAACATAAAATCTCAGCATTACTCAGTCCTACTGCCGAGTGTCTTAAAAGCAGTCATGATTCTTATTTTCCTTCTTGTGGGTGTTACCTTGAAGCGGTTGGTGAAAAGCTCTAACTTGGGGAACAGTTCTCGGTTTGTGTACAGATTCTGCAGAGCCTTCAGGCACTTCAGACGCACCTCTCCTTGCTGAAAAAGGGAAAGTGAGACCGTTAAAAACATCTCAAAGGAAAGCAGGTCCTGGTGGGCTAAAGGTCTACCATTCTGTTTGTGGAAATATCATCAGACCAAAATATCAAGAAAACATCAACCAAGTCTTGAAGAAATGTGAGAAAAAACAACAACAAAGCAGTGAGGTGTTGACATATCTGTGTGTGCTTACCCTATCGTGTAGTGTCCAACCAACATATTTCAGGTAACTATCATTAAGAAAAGCATCGCTGTACATTTTCATCCACACTCCGATCTCCTCAATACAGATGGCTCGGATTTCAGCAATTGCATCCCTAGAAAATAAAGAGTGCAATCACCACCATAATCGTCATTATTATTATTATTAAGACCAACAAGGCTCTGAACAGTGTGGACAGACAACATTCGACAATAACTGGTCATGTTAATTTTCAACATTATCAATGTTTGTGGTCACCATTATCATTAGAACTGACGGGGGGCTGCTGTTAACCATCAAACAACCCCCTGAAGTAACATTATCTTCTACAAAATTGCAAATAGCAAGGATCACATCAACAAGCACACAGTGTACCTGTAGCGATGCACAAAGATTCCCTTGAAGATGGAGTTCATCATATTCTCTATTTCATCTTGGTTTTCCTGAAGCTGCAAAGAGAAAAACACCACGTTTTAGGCAGGACAGTCTGTTTAGATTCTGCACTTCTAAATGCCTTCCATTAAATATGACATCTGAAAAGTCACATCAAACACAAAGCCAACCTCCTTCCTCTTCTGTAGCAGCAGTTCCAACTTCTCGTTGGCTCGTTTGCCAGCTATCTTGTTCCTCTCAGCCTCGTACTGTCTCTGGGTGTTGTCCTGGTGAATGCTCAGGTTCAGTGCCACGTTCACCAGCGCTGTCATCAGCTTCATCGCTTTGCAGAGACAAAAATGCACATAGAAGCCTCAGTACACAAGTCCAGATTTAATTGTGCAATATCAAGTTTACCGCACAGGAATCACAATGAATCTATTTTTATTACAGCAAACAAAACAGTCAGAAGCAAATATGGTGAAGGTGTAATAGTGAAACTGTTGTTTCATACATGAAATATGTTTCCTCAAATCAAACAACTTTTCAAGCGACAGGCAGAATTTCTACTGTTAATCTTATTTGTTTTTAACTGCTTTATTATCTTTATAGACACTTTGAACTGCTTTTAACAGGAATGAACAAGCGTTAGTGGTGTTATCATTATCAATGTGGAGGTGTGTGTAACTCACTTAATTACTGTTCAAATAAATGTCTTCTTGTTATTGTAATGATAAGAACTGTTGCAGCGCTCATAAAGCTGGTGTCATTACCTGCTAATGTGGAGGTGTGTCTGAAGGCTCGCACTTGAGAGTCGGACAGCCCGGTGAGGAGGGAGATCACCGTGTCCATCATGTACTCGTCGTAGATGATGCTGTACTGACACTGGCGGATCAAAACGCTGATAAACTCGCAGAAGTTGTAGCGGAACTTCTTCCACATGGGCCCCGGCATGGTGAGAGGATAATCCCCGCTGTCCTGTTGACAAAAAACATAGTGATCAGAGAGACTTCAAGCCTTTGTGCTGGTTCATACTGCTGAAGGGTTTATGGTAATAGACGATCCCATCATTCACTTCAGTGTCAGAGTTTAAAGAAATATCGGCCCCCTTCTGGCTCAGACAGCAGACAAACTCTATGACCTTTAAGGGTTGGGATTATAATTTACAAGTGACCATGTCAGATTTGTGTCTTCAGGCAGTTGGATTACTCGCTGCTATTAAACTACGGGTTGTCATAGCAGCGACACAGATGTGTGTACGCTCAGGGACATGTTTTCAGTCATGTGGATACTTCTGCTCATTCTGCCTGCTTGTTAAGATTTTCTGGTTGAGGTTAAAAACACATTTGTTACAAATGAAGGAGACCAGAACCCCTTTTATCTGTTAAACCACTGCTATTTGTTTGTTACTCTCTGTTCTGTCAAAAAATGCGTCACGTTGTGAGAAGCTGGTAAAACAAACAAAAAAAGAAAACTAAAAACTGATGTGAGAGGTCAGAGTGGCTTTCATCTTTTATTGTGTGATTTAAATCACATTGCGCCCACTTACAAATACCTTTTTTCTGTATTTTCTGTTCAGACTTTGAAGATATTATCCAACTTACATGGAATACAAAAAGGTTTGACCTGTCGATGGAGACTTGAATGTATCAAATCCATTTGAAGCTTTCATTATCCTGCAGAGGATTATTCCTGCTATAACCAGAAGCTGATAAGAGCACACACACACACACACACACACACACACAGTGGACAGTTACCTCGTCAAACTCTTCAGTCATCTTGCGGATGATCTCTGCGTTCTGCATGTTCCTGAACATCTCAATCCTCACAGTGCCTGGTTACAGAACAATAACGACAGGATTTAAATCAGATTGAGAGTTTTTATTCCAGTTGTTTGGTACATGCACACAGAACAGCTGATTTCACTAAGCTGCAGTAGTTTCACTCGTCCTACCTTTGCACCCTGAGCACTGGATGAAAAAATTAATGAGGTCCAGCAGCGCCAAATCTCTGTCCTGTTTATACGACTCGATCCACTCGTCCACCACAGACTGTACACAAACACACACACACACACAGAGAAAGAAGCACAGGAGAGAAAACAGATTTCAAACAAGAGCAGCAGTGGTGAAAACACAAATATGGTCTGTTAGAATAAAATGGACAGGCGCCACATTCACAGCATTAAAAACCACAGTACAGGGAACTGACATGAGCTCACCAAAAGGTTTGATTAATTTAAGTGCTGTTAAACCTGAGTGAAAAACAGGTTTTTAAAAGAAACACCTTGTGTGATATAAGCAAAAACAACTGAATATATCTGATTGAATAATGCATTTATTCTACAAGTTTGTAGTTTGAGTATGGATACTTCTAAAAACTGAAAAACACAATTACATTCACCCACCTGCATGGCACTCTTGCCCAGTTTGACCACTTCAAACAGAGTGACGGGGTCTCCACCGTCCCCGTTATGTTGAGCCACTCCGTTGGCTTTCCCTCGCCCTCTCGCTACGCCCACAGCCTTGTCTGTCGGCGACTTTCGAGGCTTCTTATTGGATGTCTGTGAGGATGGAGATGTCAATAACAACTATATAAAATACACATTCAGGCACACACTTGTTTCCTCACCTCTTCCAACAAACACATGCACACACAATCAAAAACAACCGCACACAAAAACAGAGACAGTCGCACAAAGTCTGATTGTTAACCAGGCTTAAACACACTCCACTGACAAAGACTCATACCGGGGGTTGTTTTCCAGGTCTCCCTCTCTTCTTCTTGCCTTTCACCTCTGGATCTTCCATCTCACTCATGCTCATACTTAGGCCCACTGCGTCTGTTGCCCCAGACTCATTGGATGAGTCCCTGAGAGAGCAAAACACAAAACACATATGACTTAGTATGCACTAACATGCAATTTTCTCTTTCTGTCAATTGTGTGTTTCACTCACTGTAGGACGGGGAGCTCTGAGGTGATCATCCTGGTTAGTGGGGGTGGCGGTGAGGTGTGTAACTCTGCTAATGTGTGCCTTCAGGACTGGGTGTGTTTCAGGTCCAAAAGACGGAGGCACAAGACAGCAGCTCGGTTGGGGGAAAGTTCAGGAGAGGGCAGGGAGGAGAGGCTCCAGGACGGACTGCACTCAACTTGCTGGGACTTAACTCTCTTCAGCTCCTGGAAAAAACACAGAGAAAGAGAGAAAATGACAATTAAAAAAAATTAAAAATATACATTTCACAACAAATCCAGCTAGTAACAACTATGCAGCTATACTTCTTGCAATAGTTAAGCATGTGCACATAAACAGAAACCTGATTAAGATATTAAAGGGGTCAAGTTTTTAATGAGGTAATGAAGTGATCGCCTCAAATCACTGATGATTTATTAAATGAAATAACAGCTCTAAACGGTTTTTAACATTAGTAAACACCTGACAGTTTATATGATGTGTATGAGCTCAATGTCCAAAGTGTCGCAATTGTAAAATGTCACTGAAAGCAGAGAGAGACAGTTCAATCTTTCACTCTGGTCGATCAGGCTGTGGAGGTGGAAATGGGGAGAGGAGGACACCAACTGGCCGCTTTGAGAACTACAACAGCAAAATATTGTGGGGCGTGTAGTGAGGATTTGTACACAGGAGCGTTTGTGTTAAACAATTTAAGAAAAAAACCTAAATATTGTTAGAAATGTACTAGTACATGAACTGAGTCAGCTTCCTTTATTAAATTAACAATAAAATCAGCTTAAAGTGTGACATTACACCATTTTAAACTTTGTGAAAGTAGAATTGTAAGAATGCAGAGGTGCTGTGACTTAAACAAAACCTTATCCTCTAGTAAAAAAAAAAGAAACTTGGTCTTTGTTACACAAAAGCTGGAGATAAATATGATTTCCAGAAATCCGTTCCTGAGTTGTGAAAATTCCCAGGTGCCACAAATGATGCAATTAAACAATCCCAAAATGCCTTGCAGCCAGAGCTAAGAGTGAGGGTAAATTCTCATTCACAAGACTGGCAGCTAAGTTAATTATAACAGTAGTTTTTGACCTGTTCATATGCTAATGAGAGCAAAGGGCAGAGGAGGAGCAATACCGCTCTTGACCACAAGAGGCAGTATGATCCACAAAGTCCTCTGCCTAAAGTCTATCTCCAAACTGCTTAATTGAGTTTTAACTGGGGGAAGTGGGCTTAGAAAAATCATTTAACACTAATTTAACTCACAGCTCAGTTCCAGTCCAGTTCTGTTCACCTACAAAGTGTTTTAAGGGTGTATTTTCCCCAGAGTGTGTGTGAGTGTATACGTGTGTGTTTGAAAGTAGGTCTGGGCAACAGTAGGGGGCAGGCTAAGAGAGTGTGTATTTAAATACGGTCTTCCACACAGTGTTTGTATTGAGGAATAGCATGGGCAGGAGAGCCCCCAGTTTCACCACACTGAACTGCACACACACACACACACACACACACAGTCATCTCTGTCTGGCTCACTGTTCTCACACAGTCAGGCTGTCATCTGAACAAATAGCAAGACTGTGAGAAAGAGACTCCAGGTGAACACAGGATTTCAATCATTGCAACAACAGAGTCTATTTTTAAAGTCAGCAATCCTGTATGGTGTTTAGTTGGTTGTAATAATATTTAATAAAATCACATTTTTCAGACTTCCAAGCTCAAACTTCAAAAGGCAGAGCCCACAGGCTGGGATTTAACCTGCTCGCATGCACATGAGCTTCTGATCGATTTTGGCACTTGATATTCCTGCTGCACAGACATTAAACCTGCAAAAGGATAGAGAGGCCTGATTCTACTGACATGGCTGTACATCTAAATGTTGTGGGAAATAATCCTGGCCGTCTGTGGTGCAGCATTCGAAAACTTGTATGGATAAGGCAGAAATGTTAACTTGCATAATGCCACAATAAAGACGACAAAATCCACCTGCTTTTTAAAATCTTTATATGTGACCTGAAGATGTTTTTCTGCTCACATAAGCTCTGCATCAGCATTAGAAGGATATTTAATAAACCGGGAGTGGAAATGAAAAGGCTGACTCTGGGAAAGGCCAACATAGCCCAACCTGTTAAGTTTTAAGTGACGTAAACTTCTTATGTGCAAAATTTAGATTCTGTCATGTGATCAGGGAAAAAGAGCAGTACTTGAAACTGTGTGGGAGAAACAGGAAAACTTGACACAGAATACGAGAACAAAAGGAATATGAACTTTGGGATGTCACCCACAGCGTGCTTACAAGTTCATCCTGCACCTCCAGCCCTGAAGTACAAGCTGTGTGCAAAGCTTTCTCTCCTTTTTAAACAGATTTAAGACGTTCGAACACTTTTTTAAACGACAGTAAGAATGAAGAACAAGACCTAATTTATTATCGAAAACATTTTGAAGAAAGTAAAACAACCATTAACCTTTCATAAAATACTATATGCGATATGACTGCTTCTCATCAAACACTACACTATTCTTAACATTGAATTTAAGGATTAAAATGCTATATTTAAGAGCATTCATTTAGATATAACAGATATTCCACCTGTACACAAAAATCACATCCCTGTTAAAAATCATGTAACGATTATATTATATGGAGAGACCGGTTTACAGTACCCACAGTACACATATACAGGTAGCCTAGGAGAGACTCATTTCCTTCATCCTGGCTGTTTTGTACTCTACAAAGTCTACCCACTAAAGCCAGGGGCACAGATACAGTACAAACACACTGAAGAATTGGGACACAGGGATATGATCTGAACAAACAAACAAAAAGTAAAAGATAAACAATGTGGAGACAGGGACACCTACGAAATGCCTGAGGGTCTGAACAGGTTCCTGTCAAAAACCAACGAGGGTGAAAAAATGCTAAACTCTAAATCATCCCTGTTGTGGAAGAAGTGGGAAGCGAAGCTTGACAGGAAAATGACCAAAGATGCGGGTGTTAATGAATTATCACCTCATTTGGTCTTGTCTAATCATCTTGAGTGATTTTAATTTGCAGATTAATCCCACTAAAACACTTCACATCATTTAGAGCCAGCTGTAGCCGAAAATAATCAAGATGTAGATGCAAGACACCATACGCACAGTGAAACGATACCGCTCCTCCAGCCACTGACACTTGAGACTGGTAATCAGCACTACTTTATAACTAATTAATAATACGCCGTCACAAAGTGCAGCAAAGTAACTGGATTAAAGGAACAGTCGTGCAGCTTCAGGTGACTGACAGAGCACAAAACAGCGGAGGCAGGACTGCTCTTATTATGTAATTTCACCACTGTCCCGCCCACCAACTCTCACCCCCACTGCTGGAGATGCCACCCCCACCTCCACCTCCATCCCTCTGTACTTGACTACTGTTATATCCCAGCTGCTTGCTATCATTNTTTTTTTTTTTTACCCCCAACATGCCTCTGCATCCCTTTCATCATCAGATTATCTTTCTCAGAAGAGACAGAAGACAACTTTTATTTGAATCAATTCTTGTGAAATAGCTACACAGTAAGAGAGGAACAGGAAAAGGGTGTGTGTGTGTGTGTGTGTGTGTGTGTGTGTGTGTATGTGTGTGTGTAAAGGCTGGGAGCCTGCCCGACCCATTATCGACCAACAACTAAATAATCCTCGATGCACATTGGCTTTCCTCATTTTCTCGACACACTGGCACTCTCTGGCTTTCTCACACCTGCACAAACACACACACACACACACACACACAGATTGTAGCAGCTTCAACAGGAGGCTATGAATAATTTGCAGCGAGTCTCCTGAACTGTTCCTCAATTTCGGAGGACAGGATAGAAGCTGCCAACTACATTTACTCTGCACCTCTCTTGCCTTTTTCTCAGTTCTATTTACTTCCATTTACTCTAATGGCATGAATGCAAACAAAACCTCCCAATAAATAAATCCCAATTTTAAAATAACAACAGCTATTGCCAAAGCTGAACATGAATTATACATGTGAAGCCACTTTCTGTTCACTCAGGTTAGTACATTTTGGCAGCGCTGTGACGTGGGAATAACAGCACTGTCCTGACCCACAATACTGCGGTTCTGCACAGGAGCACAAACTGTGTCTGTCGCTGCCTTAAACTGAGCCGTGATGTCCCTGTTAACTGATCAACATGGGTGATCGTGCAGGCTAGCGAGAAAACGCTGGTTCAAATGTCGTTTGGTCTGACTAGCAGTCCTAAAACCCAAAAGGTAGTACACTTACTATCACAGTAGACTAAAAAGGTGGATTAATAGACTGATAAACAGACTGTTTCGCCTCTAGTTTACTTTAATCTAATAGGTTACTACTGATTCACTACTGATCCATTATATACAGAATGAACATCTTTTCGTACTTCCATTGTGCAAGTGGACCAGTTTTATTAGCCTAAATATTGCAAGGGAGTCAACCCCAGTCAGAGCTGCAGGTAAGACGCAAAAACCAAGTTGTCCTGTCATATTGAAACCACTCTGCATTGTGGGTTCTGATCACAGTTACTCAATGTACAACACAGATAACCCAAATGGCTTCAAATACAGCATAAAAGAATGAAAAAATGTAACTATTGACATTTAATAGTACAAGACAGGACTAATGTTCTCACTAAGTAACACTTACACGAACAGTCACGTGCAACCCTGCCAGTAGTGGAGTTTAATTCTGGCAATAGAAATGCAGGCAGTTTGTACGGCTGGTTGCTGGTTGGAGGGCAGCTTCTCTACTTCAAGCATTTCAAAACATTTGCCCTGATATTTCCAGGTGGTGAGCTTGATCTCCAATAAAACTGTCCAGAAACTTCACCTGGGCTGAACCTGGTGTTCCCTAAATAAATAAAACTAATTGCAGCCTAGTTAGAATAATAAAACTTCATGTAGACACTTCAAACAGAAAGACCAGGCCAACAGAAATTTTGTTTTTATGGTTTATTAGGGAACATTAGGAGCTAATAGCCATATAAAATGTAATATGGACTTCTCTGTTTGGAACAAATAATGCTGTATGAAGGTTGTCTCTAAAATATTAAAATATTATTGGAGATCTTTACAGGTTTTAGGTTGACTGGAAAACAGTGGACAACACAGAAGGAAAAGCAGTGACTTGCTGGGAAGTTAAAGAATAAAAACTTATACTGTTGTGAGACATCTTTGTCTGCTACAATAGTGCACTATCTACACATGTCAAGCAGTTGAGTTTCATTCCGATTCCATACACAAAAATTCACCAAACCTTTATAGCACTTTACCTATATTATAAGTGGCTAGAAATTCATTTAGCGATAAGATATTCAGCATACAACTGTAGCCACTCTTGCTTAAACAGACACACCGGGGGTGAGGCGGTGCAGTTATAAGTGCTGCTTCAGAGGCACTAAAACAAACCCTCATGTTAACTACCTCTGGTCTGCAGAGTCGCTTCATCCTCTGTGTGTGTGTGTGTCTACTTAAGAGAGAGTGCAAGACAGAGAGACAACGAGCGAGCATCTGAGAACCACTTAACATGCATGACATGTTCTCTAGGAGGCAGGCCGGCGTTGCTATAGCAACTGGTGTGGGTCATAAGCCCGGTGGTGACGGCATATTTGATTGGCTGAGTGGAGACAGGAGGGACCACAGTGAGAGTGGGGTGGGGTGGGGGGCAGAACAGAACGGGACCAGTTACAGATCCAATCAGTGCTCCATGAAAACCGACTTACAGACTCTTACAGGACCGCTCCGGTGCTCGAGAAAGTTATTTTCAGATTAGTTTCTCCCTCCCAAAGACGATTCTGTTCATGTCCACACACATTCGTCACATAGCTAGCTAAAATGAAACCTGGTGTTTCCCTCCTTATGGACACCATTCAATCACAGTCATGATACTGCTGAAACTTAACAACAAAAGTGGGTAAAAGTGCAAAACAAAAGCTTGAATACTTTAATATAAGAAGTAGTCCCTGACTGCTGACTTCTCAGATCAACGTACACACGGACACTGCTTTCTCTCAAAACTTTCAGGTCAGAAAATTCGGCTTGATTAGACGGGAAGTCCCACCTTAAGGCCGCATCTGAATGCAACCACTGCGTTAATGCAACAAGGGTGCCAAGGCAGGTGGTAACAGTTAAACCTGGCCTGACTTTTTCCTGAACGCAACGCCAAGGCCCTGCGTTTGCCAATCAAAGATATCCAAGAGCAGATTCCAGGTAAATTACTTTGTAACGTAAACAGTGCATATTATAAACCACTGTGCAGTTGTTTGGTGTCTGATGAGCCTTCAAAGTCGTTGATCTGTTACTCAAACTGCGCTTCCTCAATTGTACTTCATTGTCTCATTGGTACCGGAAACGATGCAGCTCCTTGCATTTTTTTAAACACAGGCCTGTTACACCCCACTAAGGCCAAATCCAGAAAGAAAACAGCACTGTGTTAAAAAACAAAACACTCATTCATTTCAACGAGGCCTCGATGCAGAGGGCTGTGGCAAAAAAAACAAAAAAGAAAAAAATCCACAGGTTTACCCAGCAAAAAAGTTGAACCGAGCTTAACTTTGCCACGAGACCATGCAGCGTCATACGGAAAAGCGCAGCGTTTCTTATTTGAATATTACTGTTTACCGAAATAAAATAATAGTCACTGTAATAACTTTCTAGAAATGTTAAGTCCACTCTTATAGCATTATTAACCATTGTGCAATGTTTTGGCATCCGATAAGCCTTAAAATGACTGGATCTAGTTATCAAACCAGCCTTCCTGGATTTTTTATCATCATCTGACCAGTACTTGAAACAAAGCCCATCATCAACGCAGCCCTTTGTGTTTTTTTCAGTGCAGTACTGTTTTCTGAATGCCTTCTGCTTCAGGGTGTTTTGGTAACTACATGAATAAGCTCAATAGCTCCACCGAAGGTACCACCAGAAGGAGAAAAACTTATTTATAGTGCAGACAACATGGAATAAGTTGAAAATAGGCACAGCAATTGTTAATTTAGTGATGTTTCTCAAATGAGTATTTTGTGATCTTGCAAAGCCATTTCCACAAGCCTCACTATTAAGAAGTGAAGTAAAGAAACAGGATTACTTTGGCTATAGAACGACTGCATGGCAACAGACTCTTTATGTCGTAGCCAGACAAATTTGCAATTTGTGTTCTAGCAGGAAAAACAATTTCCAGAGCCAAACTCCTGTCATCAGTGTTACGGTATACTGAATGCATGACACAGCTCGATAATATGTGATGCATCCAGCGAGTGATGCGGTGGTGCTATGAAAATCAACGGGAGAAATTCTCTTCAAAGTAATAAATCAATTCTAGCGCCAGAGGCTTCTATAGCGAGACAGCCAAACACCTTGACAGAAAAGCATAAATCTGGTTTTTACAAAGCACCTCTCACCAAAGCGAATGTCTTTCATGGTCACTTCACGCCCTTTGACTGTGAAAGAGATTCTCTCTTTTAGGACGAAAGTAGTGTTGAATAATCTGGCTTTATCATTTCTCACATATATGACATTTAAAATACTGCTTCCTGTCTCAAGGCAAAAAGGAAACCTCTCTCCCTCCTTCTACAGAGAGAGCAGAGAGTGCAGGGTCAATCACACTACAGTGCCACTGCAACTTGTAATGAATCAGCATCACTTGTAATGGTGACACTTCAGCAAGGTGGATGCCAAACCTTTTATATAAATGTGTACAGAAAACAGATGGATATGAAGCCCTGACATACAATAATTGAAGCACTTCTCTAACATGGAGTTTCACTTGGTACTGTACAATCTTGTCCTTTAATTATTCAAAAGATTTTAAAGCACCAGAAAGAGGATTTAACAGGTGATAACGATAAGGTGATGATCGCGGAAAGAGCTGGTCTTGCAAATATTTTTCTGAAAACTCAACACACACACACACACACACACACACACACACACACACCTGCTGTTGTGGTCCCTGCTGGCCAATTCTTCTGACAACTATAACCTGTACTGCATCTGCTATAATTGGCCATCATCTCTAGAGAGTGCAGTAAGCCCCTGTTTCCAGTACTGTGTGCTACAATTGTGCAGCGTTCGAGACAGAAAAACACAAGACTGTATTCACCACTAATAACAGGAGGGAAAAAGCAAAGACTTTTAAAAGGAGATGGTTGCCCAGATACTGTGCATGTCCTTCTGTATGTGTTGCCATCAATAAAGCCAATCGAGACCCGTGTGCTATTTCTGTTTCTACAGTCAATATTTCAGGATATGAGACAGTGATCCTACATTGGTGAGTAAAGCTGGGTATTAACACTTCCCACTGGGACCACCTATGAGAGGAATATGTAAATTTATAAAATGGGATTAAGACAGAAGAAGAAATACAGACAAAAAAGAATCAATAAATATGAGAATGATGAACTGAAAGAATTATTTTGGAGAATAAACCAGAAAAAAATGTAATCCTTGTATAATATGTATATATGCATGTATATGGAAATTACTTGTAAGACCTGACAGAGATGAATGTATCTTCATGCTGTAAAGTCCACTTAGTAATACTAATCTGATTCGCTGCGCTAGAGCGTAAAGGCCGAACAGAAAAGCTGGCTTGCAGTGTGTTTTGTCAAACAGTTACCAGCTGTTTGCAAGTCAATGCCTCTATTGTCATGTTAATTAAGACACAATACATAATTAGCCTGCCTTTTTTTTTTTTTGTTACAGTGTTTGTGTCGCCTCAGGTAGGTAGGTGGCACAAAGCAAAACATCTAAGTGTGCTGCTGGTGAAAGCACAGAGAGAGAGTCAACAGGACTCCCAACAATTTCATTACAAATGCAGGAAAATGCACATAACTAACAAAACAATTTTAGCAGAGACATACAGGATATTTCAGCAGAATATGCTAAACTCTAAATTCTGCTTTGGACCTCAAAACTGAAGAAAGAATAAGGAAGTCATAATTATTTTCGCGTGCCATTTTGTTTCTGTCCTGCTCACTTCACGTATGCTCTTCAGATGAATGTTGCTGCAAGGTCTATGGTCAAACTGGTGAAAATTAGCTTTTCTTTGATTCAACAAAATCCCCTAAAATCAAATGAAATGTATCTAAGCTACAGAGTAGCAGGGTCCAGGAATGGATTTGATAGCTTCAAGAGCCAAAAAGGGAGCTAATAATTATATGAAAATGATAATCTGTGGTTCCCACATGAGCCATTTCAGAACAATTTAGTCCTACAGCATTTCCTTGGCAGAATCTCCAAGACGATACCAGATAGCAGATACCAGGTACATTCTTCATTGGTTTCCACATGACAAGAGTGTTGTCACAGAGATACACGACATTTATTCAATCTGGAAAGAAAGTGCTGACTTATCTTAAGCCCCAGACTTAATTTAAGACTTTACCAGATACTTGGGCAATGGGCAAAAAACCCCACAAAACTAAACATTTCCTCACAGCTAAGAAGCATTTCCCCTTTATGCATTCTACCACAATACCATGCATCATTACTTCCATTGCTCAACAAATCTGCAAAATAATCCCACTGTTCAGAGCCTCTTCAAGTTAAGAGCGCAGTCACACACAGATAACAACATGACTGCATGCCACAGGGAGTGTGTTCCCCCGCTATCTCCTCGAATTCACCTCAGCTCTTCAAACAGGCAGGCAAAAGGGTAAACTTAACGTGACATAAATAAGCTATTTAGGGAGATTCTGAACCAGGACTCCAAACACATATTCAGTATTAAAGCAAAATCGCTGTCCTTGAAGCAAACTAAAGCTGGGAAACCGTAAAAGCCACTTAAGAGAAAACTACCCACTAAATTACTAAATGAACTGTTGAAGGGTCCATAATTAAAACAACGGAGGTATTATTCAATCATTATATTATAGCCATAGGCTCAACAAATGTACTGCTCTGCAGAGCTCTAACTGAGTGGCACAAGCTAAAGCTGCTTAACTTTGTCTCTCCAGTCTGTACACACTATAGCTGGTGACTTGCTGAGCTGATGTTACATCGAGCTCAGGCTGAAGTGGATTAACTTTCACTCCTCTTTCTCTCCTTCTGTGCGGCCACGTTCAAAAGCGGTCTGTACAATAATGTCATTTTATCAAAAACTGATTGAACGTTCTGTCTGCACAAATGATTGTTAGCCCCTGCAAAACACTAGTCTTCACAAGGTTGGTTTCCGTAGCAACATATCCAGTACGGACCACAAATGAAGTCATTTTCTGCTCAACGGCCATTAACCACTTTTTCTCAAAAACGATTTATCTCAACACTTTCGGCTTGTGGAAAATTTGACCCAAATCAGACTCAGCTGTTATCTGTAACTGCAAACCATGCTGCGTTATCTCCTCTCCTCCCTGGCACACTGTGGCCTCCTCGATGTGCTTTTACCACCACACTTTATGACAGCGTTAAGATGTTGTAAGGCGTAAGAGGCAGAGTGAGGTGTCTCTACTCTTCACTCATCTGTGGTTTATCCCTGAAGAGTACTGCAGCTGTGTCAGAGGTGAGCCCTGAATGCTCGAGGGTAGCAGACTACTTTAACCTGGATGGATTTAAAAGGATTCAATTAACTTGGATCTTGGTGGACCTGCTGGCCTCAGGGATCATCCCATGACTATAAAATGAGAGGCTCAATCCTCTAGATGGCAGGTCACAGTGACCTGAAATCATTCAGCAAATGCCTCATACTGTGCCCGACCCCTCCTGACTGATGTTTGTGTGCATAAAACAGTCTGAAATGATAAAAAAGTTGATATAAAAAAAACTTATTGATTGATGATGTCTGTCAGAGCTGAATTAGCTGTTTCCTACAAATGCCAGAGGGGAGAAACCTTGAAATAGACAAGAATGTATGTAAAATGTCACCTGGCTAGTTGTCATACAGCCCTCCAGACATCTTCAGTATGTGTTGTAAAGTACATCATAGCAACTAAGAGTAAGACAAATAGCCTGCAATTAAGTCCGACAGCTGCATGAGTAGTTCTGAGCTGGAGAAGAGGAAGGGCTGGTCTCCTCACAGCCATCACTGCTTACCTCAGATAATTACCCCTGTGGTTTTATAACACTGTATAAGCTCAGATCTTTACTTGTTATTATGGCGAAACATCTGTTGTCATTTCACTTCACACATGTTAGGTTATTCTCTTCTTGATCCTTCAAAATTCGGATGTACCTCCCCGGTGAATTTTGAACCTTGTTTGAATGCTGTATTTGATATAGATTTCAGCTTCCAGTTGTTTGAGGTCATGCAATATTTCCAGCAGGTGCGGGGCATTGTTCCAGTCAAAGACCCCACGCTAAATATCTAGTCTGTCACCGGTCAGGTTTTAATACGAATACTAGCCTATGTTGAGTATAAACATGTTTTTCTACATAAACGTTTTTTTAATTTAACAAAATAAACCACATTTCTCAAGTTCATGCAAGTTCTATTTACGTATCTCTTGCTCACAGAACTCAGCAAAACAAATAAACTTATAAATTTCACCTTGCAGTCAACATTAAACTACAGTGCTACTTAAAAATCAAACAATATGTGGCCTAATCATTTATACCATATTTCACAGGATAAGCATCTAACTTGATTAACAAAACAGTAATTTAAATGAAACATCTGGTCAAACATTTATACATCAACAAAGACTCTAATCAAGCATTCAGTTTGATGCTTTGTAATATAGACATAATTTGGTAGTTTTTAAAAAAAGCACAGACGTTCAATACCCAGCTCTAGTCATAGGCGATTGAGTAATTGTGGCGGCTGAACATTAATTACAGCATGCAGACCAAGTAATCAAATATGTGTCCTTGCCAGTGACAGAATTTAAATTAATCAGGTTCATGTGCATAAAGAGCTGGTATGTCCCCACCAAAATAAAGAAAGAAAAATCTAAGAGTGACAACCTCAAAAAAAACATTCTTCTGACAGCTTCTAACAGCCACACTCAGGTTGGTTATTCTGGATTTCATTAAATAAACTGGCCAAGGTCGTATGCATTATGCCTGCAAGACTCAGTGAGAAGCTGTAAGCTGCTACACAAATGTAATTAAGGGAGAAGCACTCACAGGAATGGCTGAGCAGCACAGTGAATGGCAAGCAGTGGTTGTAATTGACATATGATGTACTTCTATAATTAAATATAATAGTATAGTGCCTGTCATCACAAACCGCTGGGGGAAAACTGCTAAATCTGACGACTTCTATTCTACAAGACACTGGCGAGAGGCCAACATCCAGTCAGCATTTCAACTCTGAATCAGCTGCTCAGTTTTAACATTCAGGGGCTGCAGGGCCAACGAGGTCCATGCAACGGTATGATTAGTAAAACATGCCATCTTTAAATATTTCAGCTATCCCAGACCTTCCTGCTTGTCATACCAAACACCAGCTATGTGTTTCTTTTTTTACTGAAAATGCTTCAGCAAGTCCTGCTGCATCAGACAGGGTAGTGCTTATTCTACATGCTGGTGTCTGATTGCAACAGACCAGCGGTTTCACAGTTCAGATCTGCAAAATACATCAAAGGGAAAGAGGAAAAAAATCATACAGAGGGACAAAAACCAATGGAACAGTGTGAGCATCTTTTAGATGTGCAACAAGACACTGTAGCATTTGTGACAAATGCACTACATTTTCACTAACCACTTTTTATTACTTAAAGGTCAGTGTTCACTTCTGAGTTACTGCTATTCATTCAGTAAAAACGTCAGGCAGTATGCTGACACGCACCCAGCTACAGTGAATAACCAGATACAGATGATAATGCGATTAAAGCCAATTTTTTCCAACAGCCAGACGTTACATGAATTTGTTTGTTAATTGGGTTAATGTCTGAAAGGTGTAGCAGTCTGCAGGAAATGTCTCATTCATACTACAAAGTAAGAGAAGGAAACAGAGAGCTGAGCTGATGTCTTTTTTTTCATGGTGATGAATATACAAAATACTTTAAAAAAAAGCCCTATTAGGTGGAGTGTTCAGAGGAGACAAAAGTGACCTTTCTGGAGCATGTGTGTAAATTCAAAACCAGAGAATGAAACTAGACAATGCAAAAATAAATTAAATGACAAAGCAAAAAATCTAGATGTGTTAATAAGGCGGTGCTTTTTATAGCCAAAGTAGTGCCTTCATTTGATTATAACAGATTTAACAGTGCATATGAAGCAAACTGACTACAGGCAGTTGTTCATTTACAGACAGGCCTGGTTTAAGTCAGGTTTAAGACCGGCTCAAATCGTATTGTCAGAATATATATTTGACAGAACCTTGAAGCCACACTGCTGCAAGGAGATCAGCCGCTGGTGTCCCATCCGTAACAAACATGCTTGAAACTTGCAACGCCTTGCCAAATGTGTCACTCTGACCAATGACAATTAGAGAGTACGTGTCACCAGTACTGTAGCTGAGTGCGGCTCAGAATTTCATTTTCCACTCTTTAATTGAATTTACTGGGTAACCACAATGAAAAGAAGTTTCAGTTGCTGTTTTGATTTCTATCTCGTTTCTCTTGGTATTTTCTTAACTTAATTCCCTGGTTTCAAACAGGTAGTGATACAGAAATGCTACTTTGTGTGTGAGGTGCACAGAGAGAGGAAGCCAGAAATCACACGATTTTTGAACGAGAACATGCACCAGGCAAACCAACTGCATCTTGTAAAGTGCAATGCTAATGTGAGATTTGGCACCTGGTGCTTGAGAGGAACGGAGAGAGAGAGAGACAGCGGTGAGTTGAAAAAGTTATGATATTGAGGAAGAAGAGTGTTTTCTGTTCTCTCAGAGGCTGCATCACTAATGGATTTTCAAACTTATTTTGCATTGAAGCCATCTAACAGTGAAACCACTGATCACATCATCACATCAGTTTCATTATTTAATGTTATTTGATGGTCAAACTCTGCTGCCTGTTTTACTTTTACTTTTTAATAGCCGACAGTGCACAAATATTGAATGCCAGGAAGTTGTTTAATTCCTATTTGCTCACATGCTATATGTAAAGCGCTTTGCCGGATATTGATTTAATCATCCACACAGCTGGCATGAGTGAACATTGGAAATACACGGAGAGACTGTTGGTCTGGTTGTTATTGTGAGAGGGGTTTTAACCTCTTTTGCTCCAGTTGCACCTAAAGGGGAAAATATTCTTTATAGACCGATCTGAGAAGATCGGTCCCCTCAACGCTTTAAAATTGGCTTTTTCACAGTGTTTCCTAGCTTATTAAACTGTGTTTGTGCATAAGAGACAATTGAGATAATAAACGTATTACAGTGTTCTAAGAAGGCGGTACAAGACGTGCACTTAATCTCTCTCTCAGAGCATGTTTCACCTTGTGCTGCTGCAGCCTTTATGTCAATCTGATGGCATTTAATTCAGACTTAAGTGCTGAAAGTGATACAGAAATATTACTAGATCCAACCTAGCAAGACTGTCGTTTGAACTTTTATATAAAAGCAACGAGGGTGCTTATTCAGACATGAGACCAACAAGTTAAATTGCAGTCAGATTAACGTAAAGGACTGCACGTCTGAAAGGGGCATTGAACTCATATTTCAGTGTGCCCGCCGTTCTGATGTCAATGTGTGAACTACAGTTGGGAAATTCCTTTGGATGAAATGTCTGCCAGTCAGCACAAGGCATTTGAGACAAAGACAGAGAGAAAGTCAGGGAAGAAATATCAAGACAGAGGCAAACCAAACAGGTAGAGATACACTGGAAGAGACAGACACAGCTGATCTGCCTGTGAAAAAAGAAACAGAAACAGCAGACGGTAACCTGCATGATCTGCACATACTGTAACAATAACCAACTACAAACAGGAAGTTTGAGCATCCCTGTGACTCAGCAGACCAAAGGCATACATCACGTACTCGCAATAGCTTTAATTCATATGCACTTCTGAACCTAACCTGCATGACGCCTCGCATACTTCCTCACCAGGGTTCTCAGAAATTAAAGTCAACTGTCAACGGCAGAAAGGCAGAGCTGGAAGAGCTCCAATTTGGTCCGATGAAGCATTCAATCTAGCACCTGCCAGCTCAAATTAAACTGGCAATAAAGTGATGTCAACGCCGTTACAACACAGGGCAAATAATAGCCTAACTGAAATTCAGCCGTTTAGCATAAGGGTGACTCAGTAAACCCGAGTGTCCACATTAATGACAGTTTTTTTCTGCTACTGAAATCATCCTGCTGCCACAAAAGCACTCTGCTCTCTCCTCATCCCTGGCAAATATGTAACACTGAATTTGTTTAGGGCCAGACGTGTGAAGCCGGAAGTGGAGAGTGTGTAATTCCTGATCTAGAGGTGTTTGACTTCCAAGAGGGAAAAACAAGGATGTACATGTTTGACCACTTACACCAGAAACCAGAAACTTGTGCAAAGACAAGGTAATAATGGATTTTTTGGGGGAAGTGGAAACTAACTGTGGACATAATATTGATATTCTATCACCACATAAAGTTGATATGGCTAACCTGCTAGCAAACAGTCGCATATTTACACATCCAGCAGATACGGAGCAACGTTAGCATTGGTTTGAAGTTGTGTTTATTGGTCACCTGATGTAAGTCCAATTTTTACTCTCCTTTTAGCTCTGCTTTGGTCTCCACCAACTCCTGAGGGAAATATCTGGCTCTTTAGCGGCTAAATGCTCCGCTAGCCTAAGTTCAGCAGCTAGTCACTAACTTTGTATTTCTGCTGTTTGGTGCTGAGCAGGTTAGCGTACAGTGGGTTTTTAGAGCTTTTTCACTGAAAACAGCTGCCTACTGAGGCCAAAAAAGTTGCCATGAGAGTAGATTATAACACTTTAAATATGTCAGCTTGGGCTCTTGGAAAGAGAGAGTAATCAGCAGATAACCCTTAATTAAAATAATCATTTGCAGCAATAGTGACCAACAGGTTCACTTGATCTTGTGATGAACTGAGGTGTGAGAAAATCTTTCCCACCTCCTGATTATTTCCTATTTTTCCTTCCAAGGAGTGTGGAATCCCAAATCCCGACTTATAGTTGAAGTCCAAACAAAAAGCGGGACTGTCATAAAACTCTAAACTACTACAAAGAAAGAATAAAAAGCATCAGCAAGCAAGCTCTTGTGCTTTTAAAACCTCTTCACAATGAAGGCCAACCAGAGCCTGACTTGTGAGCTTGAACCACAATCGGTCCCTCTGGGCCGCTGCTATGAGCTGAACCACCAAGACAATAATTGCACTTTATCATGCTGCCAGCCTCCATACATACTGAGACCAAAGAGCCTTGGCCTTATAATGTGGAGCAGCCTTGGGGCTAACTGTGGCCGTCTGGTTTAACCAGATTATTATTATGTCACACGGGAGATTACCCATCCGACACAGAGTCAGAGTCAGACACACAGTCATGTTCCAGCACACACACACGCACGCACACAAACACACATGCATGCACAGCCATCTGTTATTGCCACAAACTACTGTACGCTCATTCTCTGCAGCACACAAAGCCTGATCTTAGCAAAGAGGAGGGGAGGGGAAGGATGCTGTGTGAACTGCACAAACTGATAAGATCTCTGCTGAAAAATAGATTTTTTCCCAATCTCCTGAGAACTACCTCTGTGAATAAAGGATAAATAGATCATAAGAAAAAAAGGCCAAGGCTATGGAACAGCATAAAAGAGACGGATACAAGAGGCGAAGGATGTTTCTCCCCCTCTCTGTGCAATGGCTGCCTGCTTGGCTGCAGCTGACGCAAAATGGAGCCGCGAGAGCAAGGAGGGAAGACGGGAGGGAGGGGTTACGGGGGAGCGAGGGGGCAAATGGGAGGAGGGGTAAGGTGGGGAAAGTGAGGGGTAAGTGTGACAGCAGCACAGAGGGAAAGAGCAGCAGGAGAGAGAGTAGAGTAGAAAAAGAAAAAGAGACTAATTTGTTCTTCTTGCATCTGTCTGGGCTCCTTCCCTCACCTTGGCCCTGATTTTCAGTCTGCCTCATACTCACTTCTAATACAGGGTGAGAAAGAGGGAGGACGGGGCAAGACACACTTTCACAAACACACGCACACGCACTGACATACACTCTTTGCGGAGGCCATTAGTTCACACCCATTATTACTTCCTAATGATCTAGCGGCACGTCGAAGATTTCACAGGAACGGGAGAAGCCTGCTAATCTGAGCAGGCAGATGTCAAAGCAAAGAAAATGCTGTTAGTAGCAATAATGTGCAAGCAGCTGAAGGGGATAATGACAGCTCAGATATAGACTGAGGGTGAGGGAATCAGAAGAAGAGCCTAGTGCGCTTTGAATGAAGCAGATGGCTGATTTAAAACAATGCTTCGAGGAGGTAGTGTATGTAAATCTCAGCCAGGTGTCTGACACAAGTGGCAAGACAAAGAGAAGAAGGAACATTTAAAAAGAAAAAAGCAACATGCTGGATTCATAGTGAGACGAACCTTTTGTCTGCAAATACACATGGTCTACAGACATTTTATAGACCCAGTGATTCATCAATTAATTGAGAAAATAATCAGCATATTAACAGTATGAAATGGTAACAAAATTAAACATTAGTTGCAGCCCTAGTTGCATCCCTACTCCAGAGTTGGGGTATTATTATTTCTCACTGTAAAACAGCTTCCCTCATTGAATCTTTGGCAGTTTGTGGCAGGCCTGGCTGGACTAAGAGCACAGAGCCAAGTAGGAGAGACCACGCAGTCAATCCAATTCAAAAAGCCCAAGTGGAAAATCAGCATTTAGCCTACTGCACATGAAGGTAAATCATGACTTTAGATTAGGGATGTGAATCACTGGATAAGTCTCCATGAGACACAATCGTAATATGTTGTCCACAATAGAGCTGAAACAATTAGTTGATTAATAGATTAGTCGATGGACATAAATTCTGCAATGATTCTGATGATTGATTAACCGTTACAGCTGTTAGACCAAGTCGTCTGGTTCCAGCTTCTTAAATGTGAAGATCTGCTGCTTGTCTGTGTTTTATATTATTTAAAATTGATTAACTTTGAATTTTGGGCTGTTGGACAGACAAAACAAGGCATTTCAAGATGTCACCTTGTCTCCTCAGAACTTGTAATGGGCATTTTTCTATTAATTTGACATTTCATAGAATAAATTAATAATTAATGATGAAATAATCATTAATTACAGCCCTAGTCTACAATAACAGTGGTGTCCTTATGAACACGCATTGTTTTGTGAGGCATTATATTGTATGACATTTATGTAGGTCATATAATTCATCATAAACTGACAAAGAGCAAAACAGTTTTCCAGTTTATATTATTTGTCGTGAATGAAGGACATTTCTTTCCCTCGCACTAAATAAAATCAATAAAATTACAATAGTGGTACATGTGCATTGATAATGTATCACATTAGTCAAATAGTAATTATGTCTGGGCACTGTTAAAGTCCTTCAACCACTGTAGATGGAGCTCGAACAAGGCTAGGCTAACCTTGACTTTAACTGTCAACAGTTCTAGGAATGCTGTTTGAGTTTGTGTGATGCTGTGTTGGA
This sequence comes from Oplegnathus fasciatus, assembly GCA_003416845.1. Taxonomy (NCBI): domain Eukaryota; kingdom Metazoa; phylum Chordata; class Actinopteri; order Centrarchiformes; family Oplegnathidae; genus Oplegnathus; species Oplegnathus fasciatus. Next base: position 542,039 of record NTHP01000337.1, read on the forward strand.
CTGTTTGGTTTACATGTGGATAACGCTGGCAGGATAACATGCAGTCAGTAGGGAATAAGGACGGAGGTTTACGGGTAAATAATCTGTTTGAGTCAGCCAGGGCGGGCAAGGAAACCCCTTAATCCCCTGTACACAGGCTGAAAGAGCAGATGGGGTCTGAGTGATACAAACTAATGATGTCTCAGGGCAGGGTTGCGAGGAAATCTAGCCCGTCACATCTCCACTTCTAGGAGACTTCAATGGGATTCATCTGAAGTCCATGGAAACATGTTCACTAACACAGCTTTGTTGTCACAGCCCCAGCATCAAACCACCTTTCTAGTCATAAGTCCGTTTCCTTTTTTTTCTGCTCTAAAATACTTTTCCAGACCTCAGTTTTTATGCAAAACTATGAATTTGTTTTTTTTACATGGTAAAAAGTCTGTTTCCAATACCAATAAATATTTGGCACGTTTACAGTTCCAGACCTGCGAGGAAACCCTGTCTAGTAGCTCTCTTTGCTGAAATATCCGTTCATTCCCACTCTGTACAGCCACAGAACTGACTTGGCATGGGCCAGCGAATCAATATTAAGTAAGAGTGTGTACAAATAACACTGACTGCTGAGACACACACTGGCCACAGCCGATGCTGAGGAGCTGCTATTTGCTGTAGCTCGAAGCTGGTTGTTAACCTCGCCTGTATAAATGACACCTGAAGGATTTGCAGGTCTGGTCTGGTGCCAAATTTAGATCTGGCTCCTCTGACAAACGTAAACTCAAATAATGAGTCAGAAACCCTCCGAAGCCAAGGCGAGAATTTACTTATCAATGTCAATCTCTGCCATTGAAACTGGAGGCACTCTTTAATTGCACCACAAAGAGATCAATACTGTATCATAACCTCTCCTTTTTTCCCATTCATAAAAACACTACAGGCTGCACTCCTCGAGGAGACGCAGATACAATTCACATGTCTCAATCAATGGTTATGCAAATCCAAGACTTTCACTCCACTACCATACTGTTGGCCAATGCTCCAAAAGAAATTCTTTCCACTCAGGAATTGGGAAACTGACAAATGAACAGTATTTGGTGAGCTGGCTTTCAGTTTTCGTGCTCCGAGTCGTTGGAACAGCCTGTCAGATGATCTGGAAGCAGCTCTTCAGTCTGGCTTTTGATTCAAATGTTTCATAGCCATTATTTCTTTTATTTAATTATTTATTTTATTGTATTCATGTTATCATTCCTTTTTATCCATTTTATTATTTCATTTTTATAATTTCTATTTCTTGTGTGGACTAATCCCCACTGTTTACATTTGTACATAGCACTTACATCTCAAAAGCACTAACTTGTATGGAAGGTGCTATACAAATACAGTTTGACTGATTGAATAGAGATGTGAAGTAACCAAAACGTGTTGACACTTGACTTTAACCTTTCCCCATTTAGCATTTATAGGTACTATATAAACATTTAATACGTGGTTTATAACACACTATAAACCAGTTGCATGCATTCATAAGAGCATGTCTAAGCATTTATTTATGTACAGTATTTATCGGCAATTATAACTTCTCCTACATAGACATATTTTGTACTGTTATAACTGTGTTTTACTATATTGTCATTCATTACTTGTGTATACACTAGCATCCACTTATAGATGCCTCACAGGCAGAGTTCCAGTTGTTAACAAAGACATTTATAAACACTTAAAATGTCCTTATATCTGTTTACACCTAGGCTACATTATAATGTGTAATAGACCATAATCTCTTAAATGCTAAATAGAGGGCAGGGTGTTAAATCAAGCGGTAACAGAAGTGCTGACGCGCAGTGTCTGTAGTCTTTTCTAATTAATTTCTTATTGTATTAAATGTGAATGTACCTGCATCTGATTCTTCACACAAAGGCTCACTGTTCATGCCACCTTCAACTCTCCCCTGTGTTCAATGTGAGTGAAGCACTGGTGGCAGTCTTTTCTTTGAGCTGTCTGTCTGAGGCTCAGTCTTTAATAAGGTGTTCCAGTCTAGAAAGCTCCACTTTACAGCGCTGATGTAAAAATGAACTGCTGTCGGTATCAGCAGAGCGGACAATCCAAACACAGATGGGAGCAACACTTCCTCACTGTCCTAACCGCAGAAGGCAGATGAGACAAACCAAAACATCCATCCAAACATCCTGTCATAAAGTGGGGAACTAGACTCTTTTTTTTTATCAATGAATGCCAAAACACATCGTTTTCTATCATTTCACTATCTAATATGACTTATTTTGTGAATCATTTTCATCAGATACTAGCTGTTCACTATATCTGCACAACCCGTTTTCATGTTGAACAATACTTGCAGATATAACATCACATTTCTGATGCAAGTGGGCTAATAATAGCAGAGATTTCATTCCCTTATATAAACTGAACTGTAACGCGAGGGAATACCACTGCTTTGGCATTTTAATTGGATGTTTTTCAAGTGATGGAAATAACAAGACAGTAATGTTTCACCTATTATGCTGCCAGTGAGAGGGAAGTTTGTGGTTGCAGTCAGCTTAAACAAGATGAATAGACACCATATTAACACATTATCACAAACCACATTCACACAGTTCCGAATTGCAGTAATTACCTTGGTCATTTTTGTGGTGTGTTACCATGGATTTACATCCCATTGAGCCACTGCGTGGCTGAGGATCATGATTTATTATGGGCTTCTATGAGTGCAGAGGCGACGATGGAGAAAATACCGACGTCCTTTACTTAAATACAAGTAGCAAAACTTCAATGTAAAAATACTACATTAATTGTCCAACAAGCTTAACCTATTTGAGTGAAGGGGAACTTCAAGAAAGACAAACAAGTATTAGCTGCCAAATATAATTAAGAGGCAATTATGTATGAATCAACTTGTTAGCAGTAATTTAAGGTTGTAGCTGTTGAAGTGCTCCACATACTGCTGCTAGTTTAACCTCCAACAATACACCATATTTTATGAGCATATGTTTCACATATAAACTCTTCTTCATCAATTTAACTAGTAACTACAGCTTTTAAATAATATCAGGAACCTAACTGGAACAAAGTGACATTTGCAGGTGTGTTTACATGCTGTTTAATGTGCTGCAGCTGAGCAGCTAAATAGATATCTAGCCTGCAAACTGACTTTAGCAGTGCACTTTTCCCCGGTGAATGTTTGTTTGGTGGCTCGCTCAACAAGCTAAGGTGCAGAACAAGACGTTCATGTTTGTAAGTTAGACAAGAAGGAAACTTCAGCAGGAAAGCTAATGGTGGTTGCTGTTCAGAGTCTGTGGCTCTTGTGTAGCAGGCTGCTGGTTCAGTGTGACCGTCTGCTCTGCCCATGACACAACGCTGTTACTGCTTTATGCAAGATTTGATTGGCTGTACTGAAACAAGGTCTCCTACGTAGATACTAATGGTATTTTATGGGATCAATGCAAAACTAGGATGCGCCATCATGAAACAAAAAAATATGAAGCATAAATTTCTCCCTTTTGGTTTCTGTTTTTTTCTCAAAGGAGAACACAGGACCAGTGATTTACAGAGCAGTCTGCTGTAAATGCAATTTAAATTTAGTTGGACTTTAAGTGTTACTTTCCACATCTGTTCAGCGAGATCAGTGTGAAGCTAGCTAACCACATATTTTCAAAACCAGAGGAGTCAGATCAGCCAAAGCAGGATGCTTTGTTAAAAAAAACAAAAAAAAAACAACTACAAACAGACTCAGTATTTAAGTTTGCAATATTATACATGTAGTAAAGCTGTACAAAGATCCGCTCACGATGCTGAGACTCATAATTGCACTAAAGTTGCAGTGTGTTTCAAGTTCAAGTTTTTTATTGTCATATGCACAACACTTACAGTGAAGAAGTCACTGGCAATGAGATTCTTAGTTCTCAGGCACCCTCCAACACTGCTCATACAAATATGTATAAAAGAGAAAATCACGTACGTAAAATTAGAATCTAAGACACAAAGACATAAAATAGTGCAGAAGTTAAAAGATAGAGATACAATACGATATAGTGTAAAATATAATACTGTGGTAGGCAGGTGTACAGTAATGGTATAAAATGTATAAACTATTATGTGAACAGGTTGTGCAGTAATGTAGTAAATGTATATACTTAATGAGAACAGGTTGTACACAGTTTACTCAGATCCAGGATGGGACTGTTTTGTTTTTTTTAATATAGGCATTAGCTTGAAAGAGGTGTGTCTTGACGTTGGAAAGTAAAGCCTTGGTATTGTTCTCCCATTCTTGACTCAATAATACTAGTAATAGCCGCTGCCAGCCGGCAGCTTGGCTGCATCAGCAAACAGACTTGTGCATCAGCTGCAGGTAAAAGCAGCTTGCTCAGCCTAGCAACCACTGAGCCATGTAGGTATACCAGGGAGACATCACAAACCCCCAAAACACACACACACACACGTGACATGACGCACCTCGTCTCATTACTGCTCAACCTGACAGCTGAATAGCATTACTTCAACATGTACCCTCTACTACAGATTTTGCCTCCCTTATGGTACTGGAAATAGAATCGGTTGTCATCATGTTATCTGACCCATCATTATGTCAACACTGCATTACTATGCTATCTGACAACATGCAATTTTCCTTTCCAATCAGCCTGGCAATTTCCAACATACTCAGCTTAGTAATATTTAGCATTATCACCCCACTGGTGGTTTTAGCCACGTGCTAAAAGATGAGCCCCGACCATCTGTAAGACACAGCTAGCATGCATTATCGCTTTGAATACAAGCCAGAAATCCATGTAATCCGTTTTGATGTGTGTATAAACATCTACGGGGGAAAACTTCCCAGCCAGTACACATGCTGCGGTCACCAGCTGGTGCTTTGACCTCTGTGTCCTTTTTGAGTTACAGAGGGATGAGGATTGTCATTGACTACCAAATATTTTAAAGTTTGTTTTAGGCTATATGCTGCCACCCTGTACTTGAGCACTAACACACTGATCGACTGACAACTTGTGTAAGAACAATTAATGACACTGTATATTATTATTTGAATTAAAACAGTGACAACATTTCTCATTATCATATCCCCAAACGCGCACTTCTGATAGTTAATGAAATTTACTCCTTGGCCAGCAGCTCTTCACACTTGGCATCTCTTCCTAGATGATAAAACTCAGCTTTGCATGACATTTCCATACAATCAATATTTAACTTAATGGAGCCTGAGTTTTCTGTGTGAGTGTAATGGCTTTAAAAAGGTCAGAACCAATAGGTGACACTGCTCTAATGTCTGTGTAATGAGGCTGCAATGAAACAATGTTGTGTGGCCAATATTATCCTGAAGCAATAACACTATAAAACTGTGAAAACACACAAAAACTGTTTCGTTAAACCACAGAAACCGGCTACCATTTAAGAGCTTTGTCAACAATTCAATTTGTGCAGCTTTTAAAGTGCAAAAACTGTGAAACTTGGTGTTCAAAGTGAAGTTGGTATTCTCAAAAAGGAGAAAATGCTCAGAACTACTGCTGACCTCGTTTCAGCAGCCTACAGTTAAGTAAACAAATTCAGCTTGGCTTTATAGCAATCTTATTCCAGACTTGACCTGAGTTAGCACAAAAAAAAGTTAAAAAAAACAAAAAACGCCAACAGGTTTGACAACAGCAACGCAGCTAATTACACAACAGGAAACCACATCACAAGGCGAGCCATAAGCCAGCCAGGGGTGATAAAAGTATTTTAGAAAGCGTTGGGCAGGTCTGTTTGCATACTGACATGAGCAGGCTACAGGGCTTTCCTTAAAAACACACCTAATAATCACACCATCCTTTCACTTAGAAAATAAGGTGTAAAATGACTGCCTTGTTCTTTATTTTCATAAACAGAACAGAATAAGAGAAAATTGTAATTTGTATTGATCTTACACTGAGTGGAATTCTGTCTATTCACTGTGCTTCTCTTCAGTTAGTTTCGCTGCTTAAAGATGTGTTATACATTAATATATTAACAGAGAGAGATTTAAACTAATGAGGGCAGGTGGCAGCAATATTTGCTTTCTCTTTAACATTCCTTCGACTGCACTGAAAACCGCCAAAGGCTGGACAGCAATACGTACAGGAAATATTGTTCTTTCTACAGCCAACATCTTGAATCAAGGTCACCGTGTAATAGGCTCTGACAAATGTCAAACCCATTACATAATCTCCTGAGCTGTGTCATTATAAGCATATGGCTCTCACAAAAAGCACACAGCAGTTGAGCGATGAGAGCCTCTGGCTTAGTAACTATTATATGGCACAAATCATTATACAGGATCCAGGTCTGCTGTTTCTAATTTGATTCATTGTCTTTAACAATACTTGTTAATATCTTATATTAATATCTTTATATCTTTTTAAAATAATTAAGACAAATGGTATCCTGCTTTCATTCCCATTTATTAAGTGTATTTTTTCTGCAACATACGGACAAGCTATTTGCTTTTCTTAACAGCAGCTGCCTGAAACCAAAATTCTCCTCACCAAATACCCATTACATATCCACAACTACCCATTATTACCTTTAAAATAACAACAAACTAAAGTATGTGTGTATACTACTAATGAGAACCATTATGGGATGCTCTGTCCTTTATAGGCTTACTATGGGAAGAGCCAGGGCAAAGAGCCAAGCAATTCAAGGGCTTGAGGAAGGAGGAGGGACCATTCACCATTTCTGTTAACCTTCGATGTTATCTAAAGGTTTATAGAATGACATGTTCTTCACATCAGCCACCTTTAGAAAGTCACGCACGAAATGCCACTGAATGTCAGCTTCAAACTGTTTCATTCCCAAACTCAAGGCAAGAACCGACGTTAAAACTGTGTGGATATATTAACTCTTTGGTTTTCTTCATTAGGGAAAAAAGCCATTTATGAGCGTCTCGTCCAATGAGGATTTGTTCAACACAAGCCAAAACACAGAGCACTTCTGTTTGGCATCAGACCAACTATATGGATATATCTAAACAAACAATTTGGGAGCCAAATAAACTGTGTGTTCCTTATTGGTGGATGTCTATAATACAAATGTAATTGTGTGTTTTAGTGAGTCCAAGTACTACAGCAACAGACAATAGCCTATGTGTTGACAACTAGAGCAGCAATGATTAGTTGATTAATCAATTAGTTGTCAACTATTAAATTAATTGCCAACTATTTTGATAATCGATTAATCGTTTTGAGTCATTTTTTAAGAAAA
>NTHP01000337.1:551882-561889 GCA_003416845.1 Oplegnathus fasciatus
GGCGGGGGGCGAGCATGGGAAGGGAGGGACCGCAGGACCCCGCCAACACAACACTCACGGGTACGCGCACGGGAACACAGAGACCCCCCCCTCTCTCTCTCATTACTTTGACAAGACTGCATAATAAAAAAGACTTTATCCAAATACTCTAAAGGGTGTGCATTCTCAAAAACAACACATAATACTCACTAATTGCCTTTTACACACATATTACAGCAAGACAAATATGATACAACCAATATGAGTTAAATAAATACATCAGAATATCCTTAGATTGAAAGACACATTGATATGATATAAACTGTATATAATTACCCGATATTTATAAACTATAGGGCTGCATGTATGCATCATCATGCACTGTCACTGTAAATATGAATCCTGCAGTACTGTATATCCTCTATATAGACATGCTGATTTGATTTCATTTTCTTATCAGAATATTTATGCATATGATACATGTACATAACCATCCACTCCATGTATATCCATTCAATTTTTATTTTCTTTGCACTATTTGTGTTGTTTACTACTTACAGAAACACTTGACTTGTATACAGACATTTTATTTATATTGTTGGTCATTGGTGCTTTATATATATATACATACTTATTTTTACACATACTTGTGTGCATAATAGTCCTGTCTATTCTTTACCTTTATTTGTTCAGCTTTGTTGTCCTTTGTTGTTCTTAGCTGTTATGTCTACCCTTGTAAGTACATTGAGAGCAATGGGGGAAAAAGAGTCAAATTCCTTGTATGTGTGCACATACGTGGTCAATTAAGCTGATTCTGCAACTAATGATGATTTTCAATATCGATTAATCTGTAGATTATTTTCTAGATTATTCATTTAGTAGAAAAAAGTAGTGAAAAACGCATATCACATTTTCCCAGAGCCTAAAGTGAGGTCTTCAGATGTCTTGTTTTGTCTGATCAACAGTCTAAAACGCAAAGAAATCTTTATTTGCCCTCTTATATGACAAATAGAAGCAGCAAAACCTCACACTGGAGAAGCTGGAACCAGTAAATGTTTAGTATTTTTGCTTGAAAATGACTGAAACGATGAATCAACATAGTAACTAATTGTTAACTGATTGTTTGCAGCTCTAAGAAACTCACTGTGGAGCATATACCTGCATAGAGATATTAATTAATAATAGAGTAATATTTCCAAAATTGACAAGATGTGGCAGAGCAAAACAATACAGTCACTCAGCTTGCAAAGCACATGTCAGTGCATTAATGACCTTTGACCTTTGGTTATGCTTGATGTTTTCTCCACCTTTCTTTCCCTCTTTTTTTATCTCTGCCTCTCTACCTCAGATGGAGAGAGAGAAAGAAAAGAGTCAGTATGTGCACATGGCCAAACTCCTATGCCATTTGTCTCCATGAGGTCTTTGGGCTGAAATTGGACGTGCATAAACCCAATTACAGAGCCTGGATGTGCGCACATTACTCACTCCTGCTCACTGTGGCCTGATACTGCCAGAAAGAGACAGATAGAGACAAAGAGGCTTCAGTTAATTATATTAGTCCCACTTGAGAGTCATTAGTGGATATCAAACACCTGCATTACGTGTGTGAGTGCGTAAAAACAAAAAGAAAGGCAGATAGAAATTCTTTTGTGTGGATTTAAAAAACAAAAAAATTCTTGTAATAGATAAAGCTGTGACGCACACACCCACACACACAAACACACACACACACAACACACACAAACGTACCGGGTGGTGTTTCATCTGACGGACGCACTGTTGTTTGCCATAGCAACAGCACGTCTTCCCCATAAAAGCTGCAGCCAGATCCTCCCCTCAGGGTTATTTAACAAGCACAAATAGACTCACACACACACACACACACACACACACACACACACACACACACACACACACAAATATTCAGACATTATTATTCTCTAACATTTGGTGTAATGAGTCATTCCACAGGTGCCATGTGTATCAAAACGTATCAAGGCAAAAGCAATTCCTTTGAAATAATCTTCAGAGAAACATTTTGTAAAGTTGGAATTATGTGTTTGTGTTCTGACAAACCAAACGGAAAAAAGATGTAAAATCTTTATCATTTGTTTTTTCTTTTTTCCGATAACCCTACGCATGCATTAAGTAACATTAAAAGGTTGTATGTGAATAATATGTGAATATAATCATCATCATCATCATCATTTTTGTGTAGTTGTTTGCTGAGTACACATAATCACTTCTACAGACAACACATACAGAGATCTGGAGCCATACGGTCTTGTGTCTCGCTATGGGCCACTTCAGGGACAGTCTCAGTGATGCACGGCCACCATGTACGTCCCCTCAGTTGCTCTGGAGATCCAAACCAGTGGAATAACTCACACTTCTGTTGTCTCGAGGTTCTCTGTTGATTCCCATAAAGTAAAACAACATCTTTTCTCGTTCCCCCTATTTTACTGAGAGGTCAGAGGTCAGCTGCAGAAACTGGAATAATCAGGAATTCAGTGTTTTTTCCTCCAGATCAATTCAGCATGGTGGATGACATGCGTATCGGTAGCCTGTGCCATCTCGTTGCCTTTTTAGTGTTTTTCATCAGGTTACATGATTCATTAAAGCTGGAAAATAGTCACCTCTCCCAAGGTAGGTGCTCCTGTTGAAAAAATACCCTTCTCCAGAGCATATCACATTGTGTGCAATAGCTAAGGTACTGTATGTTCAGTTCTGAGATTACCAGCGTTAGACAAAGATGTAAGAACAGGGTCAGAACAGCAGAGGTTACCATGATATCTTTGTCCTGAAAAACAAGAAAATGAATTACATCAGTGCCAGAAATGGATTATTTTTGCAAGGCAAGAGGAGGATCTGGCTCATGTCAGAGTATCACTGATGGGAGGGCAAAATCTCTCTTTTTCTTTGTACCAATCTGTGTTTGGCAGCCATCTTTTGCACACAATTCTGTCTGTTTTATTTGCAATATTTCATTTATAACACATTGTTTCTTGACCCTGGTTCATATCACTGAACATGCGTTTTGTTTCTGCCAGATAATGACATTGTACTGTATTTAAAATATATACTTCTATGACATAATATCACTTTTGAGGCCAGCAATACCATTATTGTACCCTCTGGCTGCTGACCTGTGTGATGCAGTAATTTACATTTCAGGGCTTCTTTCTCATTTAATATTTAATATACTATACGATCTAAATGTAGGATTTCATGACTGTCATTGCTTTCATGTACGCACACTGACTCACAGCAGTGATGCAGCATGAATAAACAAACATTCGTAAACAGATAAATAACATAGTTATGTATCTACATTTATAACTTTGCATATTTAACCTTCCACATTGCTCTGAGAGATGCTGCATTCGCTCATCATTTAGATTTCTGCGATTGCACAATCAAGGCTTGAAACAGGCAATGAGAACACAAACACTACATGCCACCACTTATGAGATGCTGTCTGACTGATTATCCTCTATCCTCGTCTTTTTTTCAGCCATGTTCAGACAAACTCAGACAAAAGGGGGCCTGTCTGTGCAGGGTGTTGCAGTATATTGCAGTGTTTTGCTCTGCTTTTTCAAGCTTTTCATCTTTCCTTTGGGCCAAAAGCCTCAACATTAACAGTCTCGGCCTCTTAAACTACTACTGCAGAGACTTGCCCAGGTTAATCTTTTCTAAATCTACCCAGTATTTAAGCTAATGGGGGTGTTTCATTCAGACTGCACCTCACTTTTTAAGTATGCATGGTGCAGTGTTGGGTTACATAACCAGTAGACTTCCATGGTGTCTGCATCAAAACATCTGACCCAATTTTGAGTTTTGATGCAGAGTTTGAGAAATGCTAAACATGCATACACACACAAACATGGCTGCAGAAACATATAATATAAATACATGCTCAATCATGGCATCCACCGTAATCTAAAAACTTATGCATGGGCTGTAACCATGGCAACAGAGGCTGTCTGGCGCGGCATCAGCAGAGCAAACCCTTTTAGACTGTCAAGGTAATCACAGGATATCACTCCAATAGTCAAGCGCACTGACAAACATCTCAACCTGTGGGGAAAACAGGCCCGGGGGGGTGCAAGAGTGCTCTGATGACGGCTGCACGGGCTCGTTTCAAACCATCTCTCTTCATTTAGGCTGAAACAGACCCATTTGATGTATTGAGAGTTATGCAGTAAACGGTCTGTTTTATTCTGTCTCATCTCTGTTGACTAACAGAGGCTTTACGTGGCTGCTCTACGTCTGTACGCCTGTTCTATTTTTAATGTCCTCTGACCTTGCTTGCAGCGCTTTCACTCCTGAGGCTTTTTTTTGTTCGCCTGCTACCTCTCTGACACCCCGTTTCTAACTCTCTCTACATGCCTCTCTTGCCTCCCCCTGTCTCTTCCTGCTCTTGCTCCCCCCCTCTCTCTCTTCCTTTCCACCACTGTGGTGATGCAAAATGTATGAGAGGCCATGAGTGCTAAAAAAAACATTACAGTCTATTACAACCTCACTTGTGAACCAGGCGGTCATCGTCCGTCACATCCACCTCCCTCACTGGAACGCACACACAGATGGTAGTGGACAGAGCCAAGGTTTTTTTTTTTTTTGCTGCAGTGTGTCTGTCATACACCACCAGCCCAGGCTCCTAATTTCTGTTGAAAATACCCATCTTATCCCCATCTTAATCTCAGCAGGGGTGTATTGTCCACTTTTCTTTTATGGCTCCCTTGTTCCTCCTCTCTGCCGCTGAGGCCCGGTGATGAATGTGTCTTGTCTGCGGTTGTGGTTCACTTATTTCTGCTCTCATCAGCTCCTGCTGTAATGAGAACAAGCGCTCAGATGTCCGAGGACCCCGAGCTTTGAATAATGACGTCCTGTTTATAGTTCATAAACACCAAACACCCATAACAGACCCCTTTAATCCCCTGAGACAGCGAGAGGACGTATAGTGAGGAATATTGATTGATGCTGAATACAAATTTATATCAGTGAATACCTCCTGTTTATTTATTATAGAAACCACCAAGCTGTTAATTAAACTGTTAAGAAAATGTAAAATGAATGCCCATGAAAGGTAATATCTGACCGAGACTCATGATGCCTCCCGTGTCAAACAAGTGTGAAATTGGCAGAGAAACATCCGAACCAGCATGTGCTGGTGTGTGTCTGTATGTGTGTGTGAGCATAAGTGAGAGACAGAAATAGATAATGTGTGCTTGAAAGGGAGATTGAGGAAGAAAGATTCACGCAGGAAAACACAGACGAGGTTGCAGCAGAAAGTGAAAGACACTAAATGAAAAACCCAAGTTTAGCACACTCAAAGTTGACTTTTCCCTTTCAGCTGCAACTCTATCCTTCACTGTACTCTATAATTCATTTCATCCTGACCAGACATGGAGCAATAGAGGCAGACAGTGCAGAGAGCTTCTCGATTCTTGGTTCTCACGTGTGCTTGAATTCTTTAAAAACCTCTCTGCCTCTCCCATCCTTCCATCATCTCCCTCTTCCCTCCACTACACTGCTCTCACCCCCGCCCCCCCTAATTTGCCTCCCTCCTTCTCCAGTTCCTCCCTGCTGTCAGCTCATCTCTGCTTCTCTTTGCATATTCTTATCACAGCAAGTCACCAACTCCTCCCTGGAGGCTGCACCTCCGAATCTAGATATGATGAACCTATTACCAAAACCTGGCCGCTGAGTAGTCGATGGGATTTAAACAGTGCCCTAAATAGCTGGGTCCGATGCACTCTTATTCGCCGTAACCATGGTAACACTAGATATTCCTCCTCATCCTCAGAGAAACAGCCTAAAGCAAATGCATGGATGAGATGAGAAAGAAAGAAAGAAAGAAAGAAAGAATCAAAGAAAGAATCAAAGAATCAAAGAAAGAAAAGGAAAGAAAGAAAGAATGATATGTAGTTCGTTAAATTCATATGTAGTCAGTAAAATTGTCGACCACCATGCATTTCTCCGAGGAGCATTGCCACTATAAAAATAGCCCCAGGGACAGTACACGAGGAAATTAACTTTTTCTACCAGTGCTCCATTTGTCCATATTGAACTCATTTTTAACAGCCAATTTGGGCAGCATTTCCAGGGCAATTATGTAAAAACATCACCCCCGTTGTGTTAAATAAATAAACAGTACAAGTTTAGAGTCTGACATCCCTGATTTACATAATGCTGTTCGTTATTTTTAAGGAGAACAGGTCTCCTGAGAATAAGTAAACTCGAATTCTGTCTTCTGAATGAGGAGATGCAGGGTAGTTTTTGAGCTCTATCTTACAAATATGTGAAAATGAACATCCATCCATTTGAATCATTGGTTTCAAAACATCTCAGCAAAGCACTGCAGTTGAATATTAGCCACCTGGCTAACACTGGCACATTTAATGATTAATGTGCATTGTCCTTATAAATAAATAATTGAAATGAAATAATCCCTGTTATATTCTATCATGTTCCAACTAGACACCACATTTGGAAAGCACTGTTTCATGGCAAACATTGCTCTTTGATAATGGGCTTTAAATGGATGGCTTCATTTAATTAACATTAAAAAATGAGTTCAGTGTTTACAGAGTTGCAGTAAAACTCATCCTTTGAGGATAAAGTCCAAGTTTTAAAGCTGCAGTGCGACGAGACTTGCATTTCACTTATTCACAAATGACATCCTCAAGCGCTTAAGCAACTTAAAGCTGCACTTATCAATATTTTTATGTCAATAATGGCTCAAATGACGATGTGTAATGTGGAAAGGGTTGATTATAGTGACACAAAGAATTATCACGCTGCTCTGCAGTTTTCTCCTCGGCTCTATGGAGCAGTTTAGCATCTGTACCATCAGCTGATTGTTTTGGTTTCATGGCTTGCAACTTTAATATTTTGGTTCAGTCTCACCACTCTTGTCAACCTTGTTTTCAGCTGCAACAGGCAGCTGCTTTTAGCAGAAAAGCTCTACACAAAACTCACTGTGCACCACCTGCTCAGCAACAAACAGCAGATAGACAACGTGAGCGAGCCAATGAACATAGTGGAGCATTTGGCAGCCAGAAAATTCTCCTAAGGAATTAGTAAAGACAAAAGAGGAAATTAATATTGGACTTTGGGTCTGTGTCTGCTTAATATGTAATTAGGCAACTGTTTGCTTTACTGCTACGGTTGCCTAATTACAGCAGTAGTCAATAGTCTACAGCACAGATTATCTATTAATTGTTTGTAAGTATCAAATGACACTGTTGACAGTGATATCTGTGCTGGCAGTAAAGAGCTAATTTGTGAAATCCCCAGTAATTGGTTGGCATGGAAACCTGCCCACTCTCCATGGCACTCATTTGGACACCACAGATATAAAAATAAAGCAAAACATGTAGTACAGAGACTGATAACCTCTGTTCCATCAAGTGTCGCTGATGTTTATTGGCTGTATTATTTCATCCAAATATCTGGGGCAATTAGTGAGCACGGAGAGACGTCTTTTACTTCCCATCATAAGCTCCTGGGTACATACTGCATTTGATCTCGATACTGACCGCTGTGCATCTCACAGTGGTCCCAGTGGACGAGTCAGTCTCCCGTGCATACAGCATAGCAGAAGCCGGGGGCTTCTTATTAAACAGTACGATGGTCCAGCCTAACGACAGTGAACCTAGCTGCACTTGGCAAAGGTTAATACAGCTCGAAATGGAACAGAGCACACAAGTGTTGTGGCAGCAAAATGTCAAAGCAATTACTGTTGGTTTGCAAAAAGATGAAAGTGTGTGAGATTGTGGAGCGCTGTGCAGTTGGAGAACTGAGGAGAGAAACTGCACTGAGCTCCTTCAAGATCTCATCTCACTGTTCTCACCACTACATCCATTTTAAACTACATTACATGGTATGTGGACAGACACCCAAACATTACGCCCGTCTATAATTGTTAACATATTATTCCAAGACCCATTAATATGCTGCTATAATAGCCTCATCTTTTCTGCGAAGGCTTTCCTCAAGATTTGGAAACTGGCAGCAGGGATTTGCTCACATTCAGCCACAGGAGCATTAGTGAGGTCAGCCAATGACCAATCATCATTCCAGTTCATCCCAAAGGTGTTGGATGGGGCTGAGGTCAGGGCTCTGTGAAGGCCAGTTCCACACCAAACTGGGTAAAACATTTCTTTGTGGATCTCACTTCATGAACAGGGGCATCATCAAGCTGAAACAGGAAAGAGTCTTCTCTAAACTGTAAAAGTTGGAAGCACTCTAGTGCCTTAAACATCATTGTATAGTGCAGCATTAACATATCCCTTAATTGGGACTAAAGGGCCTAGCCCAAACCATGAAAAACATCCCCAGATCAATAGTACACAAAATAATGTGGACAGTTGCTTTTGGACTTTTGGCTATATATTGTACTTGTTAGCTGATCTAGTTATATGTATATATATATATATATATATATATATATATATATATACACACATATATATATATATATATATATGTTTTCACAGATTTATTTTTGATGTTGTTATATTTTATTATACAGTAATGTGCAAACTAAATGTTAAATGTGATTTAAAATGTATACGTCTTGATATTGTGAACCTTGTACAACCTGCTTTGGCAATACTGTGTCTAATTAAGATCATGGCAATCAGGGCCGGCTAAACCCACATGGGGGCACTAGGTAAAAAATGAGCTGTAAGCCCCTATTGACATCCCATCACTACCACCACTATCTCTCTGTGCATTGTGTATCCTGTCACCTTCAAGTGAATACATTTAACAGATGTACATATACAGTGTAGAAATATGCATTATACGAGCACAATGCAATCTCAAACTATTATAAGTAATGCTTGGGATGAGCCCTGCTACAAATCTGGACCTCAAGATTAAATAATAATGCAGGACCTGGTGTAAAGGCTGTGATATTGTAATTTAGTGATGCATATTCCCAAACTAATTTGCAATTAAACAAATTACCCCCCAAAATACACATTAAAAGTGGGACTTTTGGGGGCCCTGAGGGTCTAAGAGCCCCAAGGCACAAACAAAATAGAATTTGTATAAGAGAGAGAAAAAAAAATCTGTTTATATTCTTACAACAGACACAACAGGGAAGTGGTGTGATGAGACAAACACACTAATACGCACAAGTTCTCTCTCTCTCTCTCTCTCTCTCTCTCTCTCTCTCTCACACACACACACACACACACGGGGTGACAGATAACATACAATGATCAGGGGGATATAGTGCTGGTGTTCAGTGGATGTCACGCATGCTCAGACGTTATGATTAGTCCCCCCTCCTCTCTCTCTCTCTCNCTCGCTCTTTGGCCAAGCTGAGGAGGAGCATCTGTATCAGTGCTCAGACAGAAGATGGACTGGCGGCAGGTCGCCATAAAACACACTGTTCTCTCCCGCAGAGCGAAGTGAGGTGACCGCAGGTGTCTGGTCTGGCCGGGGCTGAGGCGCGCCGCGGTGCCCTTGAGGAGATTCTGGACTGCCGCAGGAGAGAGAGGAGGAGAGGGTGATAGCAAAAGAAGAAGAAGAAGAAGAAGAAGAAGAAGAAGAAGAACAAATGGCCAAAACAAGGTGATGGAGCGTTGGAGATGCTCGGTAAATGACTGAGGCTGATCGAGAGTGAAGTTCAACCCGGCGGGATCCGCTGGTTTGCGGGAAAGCAGGTGAGTCGAGGCGGAGGAGGCTATAAATAACCCACCTGGTGGTTTATTGATCGGACCACATGATGCAATAACACGAAATTACAGCAGGTCACTAATTGGAGAACCGTTTGAGGACTCATCATTGATTGTGCTGCCGCGTGCCAATCTGCGGGCGCATGCAGAGTGTGAGCGAGCGCGCGCTTCTCTCCATTCAAGAATTCGTCATGGGTCACGGGTCGGGCTGTCAATGTAGGCTACAACATAACACGCACACATACACATGCTGTTTGGTGGATGCTGAACAAAACCTCACGGTGTGCCAGGGGCGGGGATCGAACCGTCATCCGTGCAGGTTCGGGCGCCGCACAG
>NTHP01000337.1:564072-574549 GCA_003416845.1 Oplegnathus fasciatus
TGTGGTTTTGAATGAAATGTCTCAACAACTGTTGGATGGATTGCCATGATATTTTGTACACACATTCATTTTCCCCTTTTCATCCAGTGCCATCATCAGTATAAAATTCCAGTTTGTTCAATACTTTGGTTTGTAGCGAAATACCTGCAAAACCAATGACATTCCCATCAGCCTCAGCTGTACTTTGTGTTTAGTGCTAATTGGCTAATATCAGTATGCTAACATGTTAAAGTAAGATAGTGAACATGGTAAACATTGTACCTGCTTAACATCAGCATGTTTGTATGTCTTAGTCTTGTTACTAATTTACACATTTTGTGTAACATAAGTGTGAATTGCCACTTATATTGAGTGTGTAGCTGTATCAATAAGTCATGTGACGATGTGGTTCACTTGTGTGACATTCAGTGTTAAATAGACATTGTTGAGATTGTAAACCTCTGCATAACACCTTGCAAATTCTTTATTCATGACATGAAATATCCCAACAAAAAGGCTATCTTTTTATTATTCTGCTTTATTTGTCTAAATATTGTTTATGTAATATTTTTGTTACAGTAATAGCAGTTCTGCAGAGTTTAAGTACCGTCAGTGTATACATACTTGTACACTCGAACATATATGGAATTCTTTTATATACAAAAAAGGAAAAAAAATCCAGCGTTAGGTAGCCAAATTACTGTTGAGTAATACTTTGAAACTCCAGGGAAATAACTGAGCACTATGCTCCATATGCCTGTGCATGAATAAACATGAGGTGGTGTGAAAATACTCCCCATTCTCAGAAAAACCAGTGGACTGCTGAACGTTTTACAACCTGAAATGCAGCAGCGGGTATGTGCCGTGTAGCACCTGCATGACCATATTCTTCTGCTGCAGAGAGCTATTACTACATCGGTTATGGGTTAGTCATCCGTGGAGCAGGACCTTGAAGGGAAAAGTTAAAGAGATGGAAAAAAGAAAGGAGGAGGGGAGGGAGATGGTTGAGAAGGACGTTGTGGAGATTAGATGAGACATGGGATGCACGATTCTGTTTTTCATGTAAAAGCTGACATATCTAATATTTTGACAGACTGAGAAATATCAGAACTGATGTGAACAATACGTTTAGATGTCTTATTTCCCCTGTTTGAATGTACAGAGTGAGGGAGGGGAAGGGAAAGAGACAGAGGGAGAAAAAATTGTTAGAGACAGAGAGCGATAAGAGACAAATGAGGCAGGAAGCACTTGCTTATGTAACTGTCATTGCCAACAATCTAACCCCCCTTGAAGGTCATGTTATCCAAGAAGACTAAAAGACGTGATAATAACGCTGCTAATCTGCCATTATGGTTCTGTATGATTCTGCTAATATGAACTTAATGTGAACTTTCAGAATAAACAATTAAACTGCTGATTGCTCAGACGGGCAGAGCTTACATTCCCTGCCAAACACGCAGGGCACATGGAAAGATGTGAGTCACTGCTATTATTATCTGGGATATTAAAGATACATGAGATATCAAGCAGCATCCCAGAGAGAGACAGCGAGGGGGAGAAAGAAGAGAGAGGATTTGCAGTGTAAATCCTGTAAAATGTGGCTCTAAAAGTGTCCTTTCGCTTCCCTTGCAGGTGTCTGTCATCACTGAAGTTTTAAAATGGAGTCCACTCACCTCCTGAGCAGCTCTAAGAAGAGAGTAAAGATCCACCCTCACACCGTCACAGCCAAATACGCCACGCACACCCCCTACTCCCCTCAGCCCGGAGTACACACGCACTTCCCCCAGCCCGGGGACGAAGGCTACGATGACGCGCCGTCTTTTGAGGACTTTGGCTCCTTCCTGGAGGAGACGTCAGACAGGAAACAGCTGACAGAGAGCAAGAGGTGGCCTTTGACTCTGTTTGGCTCCAAAGACAAAGACAAGGACACGACCATCAAACCTCAGGCTGCTGGGGGAGGAGATGGGAGCGAGGGGGGAGCCAGAGCAGCAAAGGGGTCTGCGAGAGGGGTAGGGGAACAGCTGGCTAGTTTCGGGGAGGCGTCTGTGTCTGCGTCTCGGCTCACCTGGGTGGGGCTGCTCGGCGCGGCACTGGCTCACGGTTGTTTGATCGTTCTGACCCGCCTGGCCTCTGAACGCTTCAGCCTGGGCCCCCTGTTTCTGCTCTTGGTTCGGTCCATCGTCCAGCTCCTCTCTGTGGCTGTACCACTGCACAGGGGGGAGAACCCTTTCGGACCAGAGGGCTACCGCCTGCGTCTGCTCTGTTATGGCATCGCCTACTCTCTCTCCCTCTGCTGCGCCTACTCCTCCTTAACCTTCGTCTCTCCTGGAAACGGCACGACAACCTGGCGCCTGGCAACCACGGCGCTGTCAGCGACCCTGGCCTTCCTACTCCTGGAGGAGAGGCTGGGATTGGCTGATGGGATCACCATAGCTGCTGGACTGTGTGGTTTGGGGCTTGTGTTACTTCCCACCGCAGATGAGAGCGATTCAGATTCACCAACCGACCCGGTTGTGTTCTGGAGGGGTGCGTTCGGCTGGTCTCTTTCGGCTCTTGCAGGCCTGTGGATGGCTCTGGCGCTGGTTGGGTATCGCTCACTGAAGGAGAGGGTGGGAGTGGGCACGGCTTTGTTCACAGTAAGCTGGACGGGCTGCCTGCTCGCCCCGGCCTCATTGGTTCTTCTCCAGGAGGGCTGGTCCTGGCCTATGAGTGCCCCAGCCTGGGGCCTAGTCCTAGGCCTGGCTGCCTGCTCGGTAGCAGCGTTTCTGGGGATGACGCATGCCCTCACCCGAATCCACCCGGCTCTGGTCTCCGCCTCTCAGAGCCTGGAGGTACCTATTGCCATGCTGCTGCACCTGGCTGTGCTGCCATTGGCTCCCACTGCGCCGGAGGTTGTCGGGAACGTGATGGTCATACTGAGCGTCGGCTGGCTGGTGGTGATGAAGCTGCTACCCTCTCGCGGGGGAGGGCGCCGCCAGAGGGAGGAGTATGAGGAGATTCTGGACTCGCCCATCAAATAGACATCTCTTCTCTTCTCTCCACATTTTCTCCTTCTCTTGCCCTCACTCCGTCCTTCATGAGATTGGTTCCAGTGTACATAAGAGACTGCTAAATGTTTATTGGAGCTTTATCTATTTTGTATTGTCCTCTTTGCTTTTGGGAAAGTGCCAATATTGTGTTGTGTGTTACAGTGACTATGTGATGTGATATTAAAATCTCTCTGATGAACACAACGCATTCCTGAAAACACTTGTAATCAGTATCTCGCCTCCTTAAGAGTGTGTGCGTATATTGGCTACGAGTGTAATGTCAGTCACTTTTACCAGCCAGCTGAGGGTTAGCCAAGGATTGATGCCATCTATTTGGCTGCTGGCAAGAGAGAGAGAGAGAGAAAGAACAGGAGATGGGAGGCAAGAGAGAGGAGACACACAATTGCGGGAAGATAAATGGGGTAGAGAGAGAGAAGATGATGGGATTGGCATACAGATAAGAAGCAGGAGAGAAAGGAGACTGATGGCAGATGACGAAACAGAGATGAAAGAGAAGGAAGCCAGAGCGGAAAGCGAGGCTGGCGGTGGCTGGGTATTGTGCTGCGTCTGGCCAGCTGGCTGATAAAAACACTGTTCTATGTGTGAGGGAACAGTCATTATGTCTAATAACTACCTGACACATACTCACTGCCACTCTTCTTTTCTGGGTCTCTCCTGCTCTATTTTCCTCATCATTAGCCTCCCGCTTTTATTTTTCTCCCGCTGTCTCTTTTTCTCTGTGTTAAAAATGAATGAAGCAGCAAAATGAGATGACACGACAAAGCTTCCATTCACTAAAATCCCTTTACACACGGCACAGATGGAGACTCTTAATAAAAACAAGTGCCCCCGCATTGAACAGACCGGTGTGTACGTGTGCTGAAACAGGTGTAGAAGGAAGCCTGGACACGAGATGTAACTACTATCCTTGTTACTCCATCTCGACGCTCCTCTGCATCTTGTTAGTTGTGACATTTAAGAAATAGGCCAGAAAAAAAATTGCCTGCCATTCTCCACCCAGCTGCAGATTTATAATGAAAGGTGCACACACACACACACACACACATACGTAGGCATGGGCACAAGTATGCATTCATGCCATGGTTGTAAGCCTTTCATTAGTGAAAATACTCGTGTGATGTCAGTGAGCTGGCCTAATTAAACTCACATACGGTTCAAATGTTCTTTGTATATTTTGACCAGTAGTGGAATGTAACTACGTAGATTTAGTCAAGCACAAGCTTAAGGTACTTGTACTTTATAGTACTTGAATACTATTTTATGCTACTCCATACTTTTACATTTTAGAGGAAAATATTGTACATTTCCTTTATTTTAGTTACTCAGGTACTCAGTACTAGTTGCAGGTTGACCAGCTTTATAAAGTATGATGTTTTGCTATAGTACCTAAATATATATACATTATTCAAAAGTAGCTTCCTCTTGACCAGCTACAAAATTAATATGTTGCTTACATGTTAATACATCAGTAAAAATGATCAAACTATATAAAATGTAATAACATTTTACTCACTGGGGTCTTTCTGCTGCACATTGAGTACTTTGGTTTTGGTAATTAAGGTAAATTTAGCTGATAATACTTGTAATGGAGTATTTTTACATTGTCATGTTTTTTACTTAGGATAGGGATCTGAATACTTCTTCCATCACTGATTCTACCTTGTCTTTCTTCTTATTTTCTTCATTGTTCTCATTTGCTCAATTTCCTCTCTAGCTCTAAGAAAACTCCACAAAACAAAAGTATAAATACTATAAAAATGAATGAAGAGGTGATCTGGGACCAAAGACCATCACACAGAAACTGTAAAATACACGGAAAGTACCTCCAGTCAACACCAGCGACTGTGTGGTTTAGAATAATGAACATGTGTGTGTGTGTGGCTGCAGGAGGGATGGGCGGCAGTGTAATAGCTCTGGCAGGGTGTCATATATCATAAACACTTGGAACATCATAAGTTGTGGCTTCTTAGTATACAGACTCTTAAAGCAGCTAATGAGAGGGTGAGGCCTACCCAGAGTTAAACACAATCCAAAACCTCTCACACACTTTCTTGCGGTTGTTGGTATTTACAGACATCACCACAACTGCACAAACATTGAGGTAGTGGTGTTAACTCTGGCACGTGTAGGAAAGGACTGAGCGCATGCACTGACTCAGACAGTGTAGGCATGTGCATGAATATATAAGTATGAGGCTCTGAAAATGACTGTGTGGGAGGAGGGAGGAAACCTTTCCATGAAGCTGATTAGGTTGTTTAATAAGTTTTTATTCATTTAAGTAAACCCACAACATTTATGGTACATCTAAATTAATTGTCGCCAGACATAAACAAACTCACATATTTTTAAAAAAAGGCCCTTTAAAAGTAACATTAAAAAAACGAGTATGTGCAAAATCATTATCACTGGAGCGTTCCCTGTCAAGCTTTTATTATGTTTTCCCTCTGGGCAATTTATGTGTCTCCTCTGTCCTTCCTCAATGTCCCTGCCTGCTCTATCACTCTGCTCAGTTGCAGGTGAACCTTCTGTAGCTCTGTTGCTATGGCAACCAGGGCATTTTCCATTGTGGCCATGTCCAGCGGTAAAGTCACTTCCTGCTCCTTCAGGCCAGATGAGAATGGTTTCATCCCCAGGCCAAATGCTCCCCCTAAACCTCCGGATCTCGGTGTTGGTTGGTGTCCCATCCTACTGTCTGCTGGCACCACTCTGTGGCTTCTACCTTCCTCCAGCCGCTTCAGCCGGGCATTCCCCTCATGGCTACTGTGCAGGAGCTGCTGCAAGGTAGCGTTTAATCTCCGCTCCCTCTCTGCTTCCTCCTCCCGGAGCTCCGCCAAGCCTTGTTGCAGCCTGACACTCGCCTGCTCTGCTTGCGCCCTGCACGCT
This sequence comes from Oplegnathus fasciatus, assembly GCA_003416845.1. Taxonomy (NCBI): domain Eukaryota; kingdom Metazoa; phylum Chordata; class Actinopteri; order Centrarchiformes; family Oplegnathidae; genus Oplegnathus; species Oplegnathus fasciatus. The sequence goes on from NTHP01000337.1 coordinate 569,985, forward strand.
GACTCTAGGCTGGGTAGACACTGCTGGCATGTACCCTTAGCCAGCTCGTCCACCTGGGTCCTGAGAGAGACCATTCCTCCACAGCATTGCTCCAGAGACTCCAGCAGCATGTTCTGCCTCATGTGGGAGTCCTCCAGCGCGATGAAAATCTTGTCCCAGCGGGAGAAATCTGTGGCCTGGCATGGTGTGGTTGGAGTTTCCCCTGTAAACAAAAAACACAGGGATCCATCATTTATACAGTACCATAGTCAGATGAAAAGTTTTTAACATAAACCAAACATAACCAAAATATTAACATTTATTTAATTTGGTAACACTTTATAATTAAGTGCATTACAGTGTAACATTGTATGAAGGTATGTAAATGTAGGTACAAATAAAATACTTAACTTAAAGTACTTAGTACCTACACTTATAGTGGAAGAAAACAAGACTATTTTATTCATACCATAGTCATACAACAAAGTTATAATGCAAATCCCAGCTTGTATTATAAAGCGGTACCGACTAAACATATAGTATAAACATAGACAAACACACAAAAATTCACAACAACCTACAATTAGCATACACAATACAGCGGTTCTATGTTAAAGAAAACAATTGCATGGAGCAATCCATATACTCGGGTATAACGTTTTAATCTTCCATCTCCATAGGAAGTGAGGGATTTCAAATTCTGAACGTTTTGTTACTCATTCCATTTGTAAAAAACAGCTTTCCTGCGCTCAGTTTCAACACGTGTTATAGCTTGAGATAAAATTTCCTGTGACCTGACATTATATTTACTCTATTTATGTGATCAGTGAGCAGAGATAGTTGGGCAGTTTTTCCAATAGAGCTTTTTAGATAAATATTGTACAATGCAACTCCCCTCTATGATGGCTAAGTATGGTATCATCTGCATAAAAGTGTACATTACAATGTGGACTAGCAGAGGTGTTATTTCTTATGTATATATGTATATGTACATATATACTGTATATAATACAGGTGGACCAAGAATAGACCCTTGCAGGACACCTTCACTGACCTTCCAAAACTAATATATCAGTGTGCATTGATTAATTTATAATCAAAACACATAAGAATGATTTTATTGGCTTAATGAAATCAGGCAGACAGCTGAGGACAAATTCTTCACAATGAGCCATCTGTTCAAACAAGTGAGGAACGAAAGAGACAAAAGGACAAATAAACAAAACTCACCCTCCTGCTGGTCCTGAGAGATCTCGTTGCCATAGTTGTCTGCGTAGTTCCCTTCATACTCAATCTCATTAACACACAAGGATGCACCCACAAAGCCAAGCACACACAGCATACGCCAGACCCTGAACACATGCATGATGAAGCTCTGACTGTGTTGCTTTGAAAAATGTCATGAAAGTATCTGGTAATATCAGGTGTGTTTGTCACCCAGTTTTCCAGCTGCTCTCTCCTTTTTTCTTTCCCCACTTCACTATACGTAAAGCTCTTCACACTGAGCCAACTGTTGCGGGTGCTGAGTTTATAACGAGGGAAGAAGGAGGGAAGTTAAGGAGGGTGGGACAGAGGTGGGGGTGCTGTGGAGGTTGGGTGAGTAATGCTTCAGTGGAGGTAATATGTCAAAAGTCAAACTGAGTGGGAAACAGGGGCATTGTGGGGAAAGAGGGGGAGAGTTATAGGGGTAAAGAGAAAGCTGGGGTGACAAAAAAGGGATGGAGGGAGGAGAGGAAACTGAAGAGGAGTGAACTAAGGTGAAATTAGGACCCACCAGGCAGAAGAAAAACTATTATATATAACTGTTGTAAATGTATGTTTCAGTTGGTTAAAAGAACTTGCTTTGAAGCAAGACTATGTAACATTTGAGAAATAACCATCTCCCACTACACAGCCTTACTTGGTCTGGTATGACCAGTAGACCAGATGGCAAACTTTATATAGATATTGCTGTATAACTGACATAACTGAGTCAGTTTGCTGACTTAACATACCAAAACGCCACCTTTTCACACACTGTCACAACTTTATTGTTATTATAAAATAGAGGATTGCACGATGAAATGCAGTTGTAGCCCCCTCCATGCTAAACAGAAATTGTATAAATAAGACAAAGAAATCAAATCAAAACAGAATAAAGACTTGTATTAAAACAGATATAGAACATGGAAGAAAAACACTTCAGTAGTAGTGGCACTGAAGGAAAAAACTATACTATATTTAAATAGGAAAAATACACAGCTATGTATATTCCTACATAGAAACACACAATATGTACAATATAAACTGATTTCTAGTTATCAATTAACTAAATCTAATCCTCCAAATAGGTCCTTTTTGTCCTCTACAGCCATATTTACATTGTTTCCACAGGACATTTCAATCCACACACTCTCTTCTTTTGGTCTGTCTGCCTCTTTAACCTTTTTACTGATGAGTCAGAGCCATTCCCTGCTCGGTACATCAACACCAAATCCCTTAACCTAAAAAAGTTGCTACGTTGCAGTGTCTGGGTAATGTTTTAAGCTTTCAAATAATTTGTTTTTACCACTTCAAATTCAATTTTGTCGCTAAGCAACACTGTGAAATTTGCTTTCTGGCTGTGATTGGATTTTGTTGCCTGGTTACCATGTCAATTAAACATTCAGTGAAAAAGAATTAGGAGTTATTACTCTTAGCGAGGCCAAATGACCTTATTCTTATAGACAGCAGGCTCTGGTCAACAGGTGTTGGGGTTAAGCAGCAGAAGTAGGACATGTCAAGGTCAAAGGAAAAGCCCTGACCTTTCTACTCTCTGCAGACCCCCAGACTGAGCCCCCCCTTGCAGATGTCAGCATGTCTGCCAGTAACTATGTATGATTTTCTCTGTCTGGCAGGCTGTAATTGTAGCAGAGGGACTAACTGGGGTGGATGCTGGCAGGTTTATCTCAGGAAAAGAGAGAACCTGCAGAGGAAGAGATGGACAGCAAGAGAGTTAGAGAGAGAAAGTGAAGAGGTGGAGACAGAGGTGGATAGTTGGTGAGGAAATGGACAGAGGGACAGAGGAAATTTGGAGAATTTTTCCTTTCCTCACTGTGGGCATGAGTGTGTGCATTTCCCTGGCCCAGTTCAATAAAATGCTAGTAATTAGGATCCCTTCAGGAAAGCTATAAATGTATATGTCAGAACTCGCAGGTGTAATATAAAATTCAGTGTGCATGAATGTCAGAAACAGTTGGTGTTCTCATCCTGTCCTCATTGGTGCCAATCTGAGGCACTTCCACCCCTTTTTTTCCCCTACAGGTCATCTTTCTATTTAGGTCATCATATTTATCAGCAGCCACCAGACGCTGTTTACCACCCCCACCTGCACACCACACCCCCAGTTTAGCTGTCACACAAAACACTCCCAGCTGGCAGTGAGGGGGAGGAGTGATGAGAGATGACGGACTGACGAATACACAACAGAGAGAGGAAGATGTAAAGGGAAAAGACAGAGAGATAGATGATGAAAGTTAAATTTATGGAGCATATTCCTCGTGTATTAGCACTCATTTTATGCAGACCAGACAGAATTAGAAGAGAAACAGATCCTATCTTCTGGTTTGTCCTGATGCTGGGGAAAATGGGACAATGGGTGTTGTCGGCAGAACTTGTGTTGGCTAAAAACAGCTGATTTAGAGCAGAAACAGGCTTTACTGATGAACAAACCGCATACTAACACTAACACAGCAGTCAGCCAACACAGGCCAGTTTTATGAGAGCTGGGTGTATCCCTTTTTTTATCCCCAATATGTAGGACGGGGAGGAAAGGAAACCATGGAGATATGATTAAAATACAGTATGCTGTAAAACAATAGAGCCATTGTAAGAATATAGCCGACTTATAATAATGTCTAACGATGTTAAAAGGAGTGTAACAGCTGATGATTATGTTATAGCTTAAAGCTTTACTAAAAACAGTGCAATGAGAGACACAGTTAGGATAAAAAATGTATATCTCAGCTATGAAAAGCCTTTGATACACTCTCAGATATATGGGTACAGTAGGAGTCCATTTCTGTCCCCCAAGGTACAATCTACACTAATGTACCCCCTAGGGCTAATTATTGGACCTCAAGGTAATTATATGTACCTTTTTGAGGGCCAAAAAGGTACATATATGTTCCCAAGCAGTAAAAGGTACACATATGTACAGTTTCTTCCAAATGTTAAGGTACAATATCAGGAGACAGTGTGTGTTAGGCCAAATAAAAAAGTTAGGTAAAATATTAATTTTGGTTCGTATAACGCTTATCATTTCACTTTTCCATATAAAAAATAGAAATTGGAAAATTGAATTCAGTTTTCTAAAACTGAGATTAAGATTGAGATTAATTAAGATTTTGGAGTCTTTTTGCTACTGTTTTATTTGTGGTATGTTGGATAGAAAAATGGAAAATTGAAAAGTAGAAAATCAGAAAGGTTTTATTTCTGTTGGCGTCTTGGGCTGCCTGAGAGGGCGGGTCCTAAACACCCCGACTCAACTTATGTCTGATTGGGTGGCGGGGCCGCTTGTCTTGCCTATCTGTCAGAGTCTGTCTGTCAGCAAGAAACACTTTTTTTTT
>NTHP01000337.1:574984-613668 GCA_003416845.1 Oplegnathus fasciatus
GAAAAAGCTAAATACGCCAGCCTATGTAGCTAATGTTAGCCTTGTTATGCAGTGTGTCCATGCTCCATAAGGACAACAGAGTCAGATTGTGGAAGTTAGACTATCACTGTAAAGTCGATTAGCTGAGCAGCCCCCTCCCCGGCCCAGGTAAATGCATACTGTGAGTCAGGAGGAACTGGTGCTACACTTGTCTAAATGTTTCTGTGTAGATGCTCCAGCAGCTCAGTGATGTAATGTGATGATCTGAACTGTTGAATTACAATCCCTCTTTTCCCTCACATGTCTCCTGTAGTGATGCTGTGGTCATTCTGCTCCCCGGCTGTGCAGCAGCTCCCTGCAGATCCTCTCATCTCAGCTCAGGACATTCCTTCAGCACTCCTCTGCAACAAACACTCAGCGTTTACAACTGTCTTTATAAACAAGTTTCAGTACAAGTTTGTCCATCATTTAGCCAGTAACCGATGTTTTGTAGTTACGCAGAGCTGCAAAGGTGACTTGTCCTTTGTGCTTTATACTTCTTTTAATGAGGTAGTTACTGAAAACAGTTGCTACAGCCTCTGTAAGGCACTTCAATCCACATGTTAGATTTGTCTGAATTTTCTCAGGTGAAACTTAAGTGTTAGGCAGACAGCCTTTGATTTTGTTCAGGTTTTTGCCCAATAAAAAAACCAAATGGAATAATGCCTCCAGCCTTTCATTCTGTTCAGAGCCGTGTTCAAAAGCAGCTTTTTTATCCAGATTGTAACTAGTGAAATTAGAAAAACTTAATAGCATTCAGTTTACACAAACATGTATGACTGATATTCTCACTTTCTTGGTGAATGTTACTAGCAAGGTATGTCTTCAGAGTGTGGTTTCAGACCAAAGCCCCATTTCCTAAAAGCATTTTAAGGCTGAGACGATCTCACGAGTCCCATTGTAACTCCACGGACTAAGATCATTTTAGCCTGAAGATAATTTTGGGATATGAAGTCCAGTCTAGTGGGGACTAATGTTGAAATCATTTTGTGTCACGCACAAAGGGCAGGTAAACTTGTTTCATTCTAAACAATCTGAGGCAATAATACTCTTAAACATTGCAACATGTACTTCCACACAATATAATAACAGTATGTTCAACAGCATATTCAAGTTATTAACAACGGGAACAGCTTGTAGTAAGGGTTATCATTGTCATTTTAACAAACAACAGTGAACACAGTGACTCAAAGAAAGTTGAACAAAAAAGAGCGTAACATTTTATGGGATTAGATTTGTTTCATAATTGAGCGAAATCTCCCAAGAATCAAACAAAATACATTTAAATAAATCAATTTTTTAAATTATTGTTTTTAGTCTTGGTGTTGTTGACTAGATTCTCCACAGATTTGACCTACAGTGGTGCCCTGCTGGCTCATGTTACAGGTTTTGCTGTTATGGAGGAAATAAAATCTTACGAGTGGAAAAGGGTTTTCCACATCTGTACCACAACAACGGACCATTTTTTAACTGAGCGTGACGTAAAATGATACAAACAGAAGTGAATTCGGAAAAATCCATAGACAGAATATCTCTAACAGTTATTTTACACAGACTTTATACAAACAGGTAAATCAAACTTCTCTGTAAATTCCATAAAATAGATGTGACGTCGGTGCATGTCTGGCAGAGAACTGACCTCAAGGATCTGGTTCTTCTGACACTCGTCGACTTTGCCAGCCAGGCAGCAGTGGGAGATTGCATTGTGGATGATTGGCCTATTCGACTTGGCGCTGGGCTCCTTGAATAGTTTGGGACCTAAAGGAGAAAAGCCAGTTAGACCACATAAGAAGAGAAAATAATCAGTCTGTTATATGACTATATATTAACTGTGGCGAATAAGTCTACATCATGCAACAGTCACTTTGGCAGGTGAATACTATCCATTCATTGTGCTCTGATTATGACAAGAAAAACAGTGAAACTGACTGGCCATGTTTATTGTGTCATGCTGAAAGCAGGCCTGACATATTGATCTTTTTGTGACTGATCAATGGATAACCTAATCTGATGATAGCTGAGAAATATAAATCTGTGCACCAGTATATTCAGCCATGGAAGTGATGGAAGATGCCGTTGAGCCGCTGTCCCAGTCTCTCTCTGCAGTCCGACTGTTGTTAGGACTGCCTGGAAATGACTCCACAGAATCACAGCTGGAAGACACAATGAAAGGTTGAACAATAAGGATGATGACAATTTTTGTAAAATCATAAACGATGCACAGGCTTTGACAGGTTTGAACAGATTCCTGAACTGAACTTGAGTTCTTCTTTGTCTCCAAATCCCTTCTAATGTTCTCTGAATGTGATTTTATCTGACAAAGTTGTTGGCTTGAAGTAAGTGATATACTGAGCTCGGGCGCAGGCTCCCCAGGTTCAGCTGAGGCCGTTGTCGTTGGAGGAGGAGGAGGAGGAGGAGGAGCATACAATGAAATGGTTAAACACTCCAAGAAGCTGTTGTCAACAGAGAGGCAGAGCTCAACACGTTCCTGAAAGAAGAAGAGGAGTCCAGACTGGCAGCTCTGAGGGAGGAAGGGGAGCAGAAAGGGAAGACTGTTGTTGTTGTTCACCTGAGACGAAAAAGAAAAGGACCAACAAGAGGTCTGTGTGTGACAAACATCCACAAGTCTCTTATTGGTTCTGTGAGGATGAGCACAGAGCTGTGTGTCCTGTTTGTGAGTCTTCTCTCCACCGCTGTCGCAAAGCGGCTCCTATAGAACGAGCAGTTGGTGACCTGAAGGACCGGTTGAAGTCTGACTTAAAGTCTCTACAGGACAAGAGGGACAAATATGAAGAAGTGGAGCTGAAACATACAATAAAATGGTTAAACGCTCCAAGAAGCAGCTGTTGTCAACAGAGAGGCAGATCAGAGCAGAGTTCATCAAGTTGAAAGAAGAAGAGGAGTCCAGACTGGCAGCTCTGAGGGAGGAAGAGGAGCAGAAGGGGAAGACTATCAGCAGAGAGATGAAGCTGAATCAGGAGCAGAGCTCCTCTCTGTCAGACAGTATCTCTGCTGTCGAAGACCTGCAAAAACACAACGTGCTGTGGAGAAGGCCCACTTCGGTCCTGCTGTTCTGGACCCAAACGCTGCAAGCCGCTGGCTCCGTCTGTCTGATTATCTGACCGGTGTGAAATGTGGAGCTGCAAAGTAGTCTAAATACGTTTAAAGCCTGTTTCACCTGCTGTTGCACCTGTAACCACACCCAACAGCAATGTCACAGTGACCTGGGGTAACCCACCCAGGGGTTTTATATTCCAAGGGTTTCACCTATAACCCTCTTGTCTTCTGAGGGTTCTACGAAGAACCATATTGTATTCTACAGATGAGGCGAAAAATGATTGAATCCCATATAGCCTACTGTATATTGTTGTTTTAACAATATATATATAATTTGTACCCTTTTTAAAAGGTCCATTTTTGTACTGGTAAAAGTACAAGACTGGTCTCTATAAGGTACAAATCACAAGGGTACAAATAAGTACCCAATGTCAAGGGTACAACAGCTGTACCTTAGAGGGTACTGCCCCAGTGACAAGCCGTTGTACCCCTAAAGGTACAAATTTAGCATATTATTTCTGACAATGTACTGTGGACCATGCCCTACTTAAGCCAAGGTTGGTTCATATAGAGTTACCTGATCTGGCAGTCGGCAGGTTTAGTAATCACTTCTCAGATGGGATGCAGATGATACAGTTTTGTATACCTGTGGATGTTCTCAGCTCACTCAACTCAAACTTGTGCTGAAAACAGATAAATCTAAGTTGATGTTGGGAGGAAGCCTAAAAATCATTGGGGACATTGTTACAGCTGCGGGGAAGAAAATAGAAGTTACCTGTTACAAATATCAAGGTATTTGGCTTGATGAATGTATTTTATTTGCAGACACACATCCTGTTTCTTTTTTGAAGCTAGGAGAAGGCGGGTCGCATCTCCATCCATGAGTTTATTTTTATTTATAAAGCCATTCTAGGCAAATTACCATCCCATGTCTGCAAATTTCGCTTAGCCGTTGTTGTCTCGGATCACAAGAAATACTGTATGTCTGCTGTCTCTCCCCAATGGGAGACAGAGATGGGAAAGAAAACCTTCATTTTTTCTGCTCCAGACACTTGGAATAGTCTGCAAATAAAATTCAAATTGATTAATCTGATATTTCTGGCAGAATTCAAAACCACTGTAGTGTGAACTCTATGGAAAAGGACTCCACTCTTAATTGTGACTGTTCTTAGCCTACCATTAGCCTTATTTCAGTATTATTATGTTTTTAGTATTGTTTTATCTGTTGTCTGATTTTGTATTGTTTTGTCTGCATTTCTTTATGCTGCTGTCTTGCCCAGGTCTCCCTTTCAAAAGAGGTTTCCAACCTCAGTAGGATTTACCTGGTTAAATATAAGTATAATAAAAAATAAAATAACATACTGTGCCTATCCATAGAAATATTATCTGTCTGTGCCCCTCAGGTAAAGGAAAGGACCAAATATAATTAGAGACATCCCAATTCCCTTTTGTCTGCTTTCATAACTCACTCATGTCAACCAGACATGCAAAACATAATTTCAGCTTCCGCTTCCTTCCTGTATCACACAGGAGCAGAAAATCACATGAAAACCAGAGAGAGAGAGCTGCTGATGAACAGGGCACATACCGGAAATTATAAAAATAAGTTGGAATCATGGCAGGGACTTGCTGTATCAGTGTGGCGGGAAGCAACTCATGAGCGGCTAGGGACAGATTGAGGAGAATCTATTCTTGTTTGGCTGAGTCATAGGAAAGCTACAGGAACGAAACACTATTTAATCTGTCTTTGAGCACTGGATGTACCTCCTGTGAGGCCCCTCTAAAATGTAGAGCTGATATAGTGGTGTGATATAAGTCTTTATCGTGTTATTGAACCACGGGCCTCTAGACTGTACTCGGATCAATATCACATAACCTGCGCTTAATCGATCTAATCTGTTTGAACAGCCTCAGACAGGAAAGAAGTGAAGAGATGAACACATTTTCATCAGTGTTTTTTGAGTAGTATTTTTAGCACTGTGTGCATGTGTTGAGGTTGTGGTAAATGTCATACACCACCCGATCTCATCCTGTTAATACAATTAATACTACTGCAATCAGTGAAGCAAGCCAAGCTAAACTGCAAGCCTTGTCAGCATGGTTTTAAATATTACTAGACTTGGCCTGGGAAGCCAGATCAAGACCTCAACCTGGAAATTATTGTGTGTGTGTAAATCTAGGTCGGGAGGATTGGCTGGTATGACAAAGTACATCAGCGAACGTCAAAGCAGATTTTAATGAGGAAATAACAGAAACACCTCGACTGGAGAACAAAGACACGATCCACACTTGATTTGGTTTGATGTGACATCACTGTTTGCATATTTATTTCCACATATTCACGAGAATCAAACCTCGCACTGACATCAGCTCAACGCACACATGTGACTGAATTATGACTGCATATACGCGCATATACACACATCTTTACGTATTAGGACAAAAGTGTAGAGCATGGAGCCGGTGGGTGATTACATCAGTAGGGCCATTGATACATTAATGTGTGTGTTTCCATCCAGAGTCCCCACAGTGGACCCACACCACAGTGGAGCAGGGCTGCCCTAGCGAAGAAAATTAACAACATCTGGATGTGGAAATTTCTACCCATTTCACCTAGTGGGGGCTTTAAGGGGGTAAAAGGGTAAAAGTGAACATGTGATTTGACTGCGCGTAGGGGGAAACACCCAGAGTATTTTACACCATGCTACAGCATAATGGTCCTGTTCAACTTGCGTTTTGTCACCTCACCGGGCTCCCCAACACACATAAGTGACATGTTTCATATGGAAAATGACCTCAACTTGTAGAAACACGAGTCAAGATGTGGCAGAGTCGCACACATATATACACATACACACACACACCTCTCTTTAAAAGGTGTCCCGGGTTTTGGGGAAGCTGTAAACGCAGGAGAGTGCACACGGGTCACTGACAGACATGGACACAAACACACGTGAATTGATGTTTTCACACCAACAAATATACACACATACACTTGGCACAAAGCTTAGTTAGTTCTCTCATTTAGCAAAATGCGAAAAAAAAGAAAAAAAGATTTAGTTTTACAGACTGAAATCAACTTTTCACAATCACACACCTGCAAATATAACAGTCTGCCAGGCCTCGTCTCGCAGCCAGAGGCTAGGAAATATTACACAGTAGACATTACATCCGTTGCCACGAGAGGGGACTGACACTCGACAGTCATCGTTTTCATACAACATGAATAATATATGAATATGGCTAAAGACTAAAATTATTGTGGCACTATATCACGTTTAGAAAAATAAGCACTTTACAACCACTTTACATTACCTTCCCTATGGGATTAATTAAAGTTTTTTTTTTACTGTACCACATGTTATAATGATTGTGTATCTGTAGCTTTCTAATACAGTCTGTATTCTCGGCTCTACAATGCCAATTACCACTGGTCCCAGTCAGATGAAGCTCCAATCAAAGTCCGTCCCAGCTGACATGTCGTTGGCCTGGTGTCACATCCCCCTGCCAGACATTAGTCTCTACTGAACCACGGCCTGACTGGCTGTCGATGGCTCCTGGACATCTTCTCCATTAATGGTGGGAAGCTCGCTTCCTGTTTCATTGGCTCTTTGAAGCTCAGCTGCCATGCCATTGGTTGTCAAGGTCTCAATAGCCATGTCATCGGTTGTTATGGTCTCACTGGCTACTGCGTCTGCTGTGCGAGACCCGATTGAGGTTCCACTGAGTTCAGTAGGTGGGGAAGCTGTTGTTGTTGTCAGATTACCTGCACCATTGGTTATTGCAGCCGTTGCTCCGTTGGCTGGTGGGCTGGCTGTTCTGCTGAGTGCTGAGATCTGATCTGATGGGCGAGTGTCTGGATCAGATGTACAGACATGATCAAATGCTTGGTTGGCGGCTGAACAGTGATCGGCTGCCTGGCCATCAGCAGAGATGGTGTTGTTGTTATTGTTGTTATTTGTCTGATAAGGTGGCTGTGTGGTTACAGAGGAATCTGTAGTTGTTTTTTCAGTTCTGGGCGGTGGATTTGCAGTCCATGAGTCCTGGTCGAAGTCTGGAATTTGGTGGACGACTATGGGAATTGGAGTGATATGATTTAACCCGACGGGCTCGTTGGCTACATGGTTGCTTGCTGATGGCTCATTAACTGCATTACTAATTTCTGACTGCCAGTTATTGGAGCAGAGGACTGCTGGAATGCTGCAAGGAGAAACAAAATTATAACCATGTTGTTAATGTAAAAAAATTAATTTGCTTTAAAATGTATTCTCAATAGTCTTGTGTTCTTTGTGAGCAGACGTCCTGGCTCCTACAAATACATCTTTTTGTAAAGTTGGGCATCTTCTTGCTAACGGAGATCTTTTGCCAACTGGGTTATAGCTTTGAATAAATAGAAATGGATTGGATCCCATGTTGTACTACTATTTTCTGTTGAAAACAAAACCATTTTCCTTCTTTCATGGGCAAACAAATAAAAAAAGCCTGAGACCTTAATGAAAGCTCATTGAAAGTGCATTTTGTCAGTGCCCTGTAAAAACCCCATATCTCCAAAATATCAACTTTTATGAGCTTAGAAAAACAACCTGGTTTTCAGTTTTGTGGCATTGCATTTTTCTGGTAATCTGATGGGTTGTTTCATTGTTTATATAGATTAAGAAACAGTTAATTTTCTTAACCCATAAAGGAACACTTTGTTGCCACAATTGGAGGTACATGGTTTTCACTGGACAGCTGGGAACTGTAACTTGGTAGTGCTGCGAAAAAAAACTGTGAGAAAACTTAAAAACACATGATGGTGTTTCCAAATAGCATAAGGAAGCTATGACGGACTTCCATGCATTAGTTTAGTTCTATAAAGATTCAGTCTTTAGGTGATGTAAAGCAGACATACAGACCTGGCCAGCTGTCTCTGAAGCTCCTGAGCATGTTGGTTGCACTGGTCGAAGTAACAGGCCTGAGCCTCTACAAAGTCAGTCAGGCTTCGCATGTGGTTGGTCTGAAAAAAAAACAAACAAACAGACAACAACATAAGACACATAAAACACAAGACAGATGGAACAACATAAAGAGTTTGCAAAAGTAAAAACTCTTAAAAATGACAGAGACCATAAAATAAAAACAAATGAACGTAATTTGCGTCCTTTATTGATCGTCATTTTTACAGCTCGGACTCTCTCTATTTTAGGAGATTGGAACGACAGACTACAGTAAAAGACTTATTGTATCCATGTTCTAAAACAGAAAACAATAAGAAGCAAGAGTTTTGCTGGGCAATGGGTATTTTGTTTTGTGTGTATGTGTATACAGTTCATTGTGGCAATAAAAAAAAACCCTAGCAATACAATGATACACACACTTACCAATCTTGAGAGATATGACAGTCTTACGTTTTATCTTCCTGTGTGAGTGTGTGTGTGTGTGTTTGTGAGCCCATACGTGAGTGTTGCTGATTCCTTCCACAACTCGTCTTGTCATTTCTGACTGTCGATCGAACAGACTCTGACAGATCCTCAGCTCCATCTCTGCCTACACACACACACACACACACACACACACACACACACACACACAATAATCTTTTATGGTCTTTCTAATTATGTCCAGCCTTTTTTCTGAACATTTCCCATTAGCAAAAACCAAATCCCTGAAGGGCTTAATTCTAAATGAACTAAACAATAGAAAGAAAACTATTATTGCAACTAACAGGACCATACTCAATTCTATACAATTCCACAACTGCTGGCAATGTTAAAATAGTCTCCCTCTATTACAGCATCATGAATATTTCTATCAGATCCTGTGTGCATGCAAAGATAAACATGAACTCACCTGAGAGATTTCCTGAGCCCAAATCTGATTGGATAAGAGAGACAGAGGAGGACAAATAACTTACTCAATGACCAAAACAGCAAGTTCAGATGTGCCTGTCAATGTTCATGTCCCTTTAGTGTCACTGACCTTCAGCCATTTAACACGCAGGAAGCTGAACATGTAGGAGACATGAGACAAGTAGTCGTCTTCTAGTGGGTTTGCATTCAGGTTCTGACAAAGAGGCAGGAAAAAGCAGGAAGGTGGAATGAGAGGATATGATTGATCCAGGTATGATAAATGTATTGATATGTATTTAAAGGTTATGTTTCTAAATAAGTGAAGGTCAAGACTTTGTAACTCACTCTGGCCTCTCGGTCGGCCTCGTGGGCTTTCCTCAGTCTGGTATTAGCTATGTCCAAGTCCAAACGCTTATTCACCAACATCCTGCGCTCATCCTGCGAACACACACACTTTTAAAACCATGTTAACTATACAAATAATTTATAAACAACAGACTGGGCATGAACGGAAGAATAAAGAAAGAGATTAGAGAAGCAATTACTGAGAATGTGACATCCAAAACACACAATTAAGTGCCGCAATCACAATAGTGATGGGTGTGTATTTATTTGTGTGTTACCTGTATGGCTCTGTACTCTCCCTCAGAGAAACTCCTCAGAGGGGTGAGAAAGTGGATGTTAGTGCTTTGGACAAACTTCCTCTCTGCCTCGCCAAGCTGCTTCTGAGCCTCTCCACACCTGAGCAGTGCCGTTCCTGAACACAAAACATAATTATCACCCAGCGTCGGCAAAATATTTACTGATGTCATGTAAGCCATATTATTCACATCAACATTATCCACATTCATGTATACTCACCATAGGGTGTGTTGGACCCCATCTCCAGCCCAGCCTGGGTCATTTGGTCCCCCAGTAGCTCATGTGCACGAGGCCGAGGTGGGACGCTCCAGTCCAGATGCTCATACAGCCGGTCCTCTAACCGTGCTCCTGTTCATCAGGGATCAGAGAACTCAAGTTAGGTTCAAGGGTTATCTTTTCTAAAAAGCCATTGACAGTTTATTTTGATATTTTATATTAGTTCAGAAGATGCAATTAGGCTAATACAAATAACTTCTTAAGCACACAAACAAATACCTGACAAAACACAGTTTGACCTTAAGCCGGTGTCAGGATACTGCAGTTTAGAAGAACATTTAATAGTCAAAGCATTCCATTAACATACCACTAAACAGGCTACTTAACCTCCTGCATATATTTAATACTGCATTATACTAGGAGAAGCACTAAAAACTGACATTTAATAAAATTATGTGAAACAAAACAGTGGGCAGGTGCTTGCAAACTGCTGGTCCCTGCCATAAGCCCATGAGGTATACCTAAGGTAAACAAACATGATTCTTCAGAGAGACTAAAAGCCCTCTGTCGATAGATAAACATGACATGATCTGCAAATATATCCATGATGCTGAATGGTCACCTTATTTGATAGATTACAGACCACATCAACTCATAATTCCATTAGTGGAGGTAATTGGATTCAAACAGGCAAAAGAATAACCATCCCTATTCATCTGAACAGGCCATTACCGTCAAAGCAAACAGAGCTGAAATACTGGGTCCCTGAGGTAAAGACTCATAGCCATCATTCAGTGGTTTTATGTAGACCATAATGGCTAGTGCCCACTTGTTGGTGATAGCGCAGGTCTACAACTGGCTGTGGTTTAGCACAAACACGAAGATGGTATATTTATCAGGACAAAATGTTCAGCTAGTTAATTATCTACATTTACAGAACAACACTTTAAATGAAGTATCATATATAAGAAATATTTTATTTTTAAGAAGTTGTTATGAATTCTCATTGAAATCACTGTCCCACCAACACCTTTAATTACTTATTATACTTAAATACTGGTACATAATTTCTTTTTATAATATCATCTCCATGGATAATACAGGAAGATATAAGGGAGTTTGGTTTATCTACAATAAAAGGCTTTTAGCGAATATATCAGATGTATAGTGAGTACTGTATATTAGTTAGAGGTCAGTGCAATTAATTTGTTAATTAAGACATTAACTAATTAAGACAAAAACTAATAACATTTGGTGAAGTGACTGTGTTTAACTCAAGACTTGTGTTTAACTGAACTCAATACTTATAAAGACTTTCAGGACCTGCAGACAACTTCAATAAATGAATACGAATAAATGAACAGTTTACTGTCTCTCACCGGGGTTGGGCTGCAGTAAGACCTCAGTCTGGGAGATTATCTGGTCCGTCCAGGTCTTAGTGGCGTCTGCCCGGGCCAGGAGCTCCTCAAGCCCGGCGTCCAACTCTGTCTTGTCTGCCTGTCCAAGACTCTCCCCCGTGTACTGGAGCGGAATTACAGAATAACATAAGATAAAGCCACTTAAAAATAAAGATTTGTTGAACTAACAGCTACGCACTTTCTATTGTGTTATTTCATTAACGTAAACAACGTTACCATGACAGTGACTCGATGTCCTAACACCGTCATTTAGGGTGATCTCAGGTCTGTTTAATAACAATAAACCGCGACTACACGCAGTTTAATTTATTCAGTTCAGTTCAATTAACGCTAGCTAGCTGTATATCTAACGTTAACCTCGAGTATTTTACTGGTTGTCTTTTTACCTGAACAGCCCGGTTGATGAACTGACCAGCATCCACAGCCAACCGCGTCAAATCCATGGCAACGTCCCCAAGGTCGCGCGCTGTCCTCCTCGGTGGTCCAACAGAACGTTAACGGTCCAGCAGGACTGAGCTAGCGTTAGCTATAAAAAGCCCAACTGGCCAACGACGACAACAGCCAGCTGACCTCGCCATGGCCTCAAACGCTAACCACCGCTCTCTGTTAGCCAGATTACGGTCCGTTAACACCGAGTAGCCGAGCACATGAAGACGAAGGCGAAGCGAGTGGAAGCACCTGCGTGTGCTGTTGACAGTTTATCCTCCAGCCACGCCAAGTGCTGCCTCTGATAAGTTGGCTGCCTTTACTACTGCTGGTTCACAGGCTCGGTTTGACCGTAACCGTGGACTTTCAGCACACCAACGGGCAGTAGGCAACAGGAATTGCGCTTTTCCTGTATTTATATGTACCGTTATCTCCGTCTTCTTGTAGGGCTTTTAATTGCTGCCTCAAACAGGAGCTTCGCTGTGTGTAACAACGTCTGTATTATTTCAAATACCTGTACGTTGGACAGCAAACTGGCAGTTTAAAAGCTGAATATATGGACTTTTAACACCTGTCTTAAACAGGGTTAAAATAATGACAAAAAGCTGTCTGAAGATATTTTAAAGATAGAAAAATAAGTGTCCTACTCTTCCGGCTGCAATTTTCAGAATAAAAGCATAATCTCGACATGCCTGCGCCACTCAACGACTAAACATACAGAAAAAAGTAATTTAGTTTCAAAAATGCAACTAAACATTCAGTAGTTTTCTGTGTTAATAACTGTCCTAATAACAAAATGACTACTTTGTCAGCCAAAAACAGACAGTAAAGAGGTCACTGCACAGTCTGCTTGTTTTCCCAGAGAAAAGCAGCAGCACACTCCTGCAAAGTTAATCTTGCCATGCTGCATAACGTAAAAAAAACAAGTCTCTCATTGACATCCTCAAAAAACAGTCCAGTATCCTGTGCTGGTTTGGAAAGCTCCTCTTGATTTGAAACAAGTATTAAAAGGCTTCTATCCAAAAGCAAGCTGCAACAGAAGCCACGCATTGACAAAAAGGAGAAAAGTAAGGATAAAAAAAACACTCACCTTTTGAGTGTCTGAACTCATGACTGGACAATAAAAATCTTGCTCACTTAAGGAAATACCACATCACTTACTTCATACTACTACCCTCACCCAGTCTTCTTCAGCCTCTTAAGGCTTTCATGAGCAAACACTTGGCTCTAATTGGCACTCGTGTGAAAAGGGTGAGCTGACCACTGGGTATGTGCAACAGCAGGGAAACGAACACACGGAGGGGATTAAAACAATCTGACTGCTGAAGAGAACCTAAGAAGGGTTAAGAGATTAGAAGACACACTTCCCAGAAACACATTTATCTACAAATCTGCAAAACACATCCTTTATTACAAGAGAATGTACAGCAATGCAACAAATATCCTTTGTTTCCAGAAAACAGGAAACTGTAAACAATGATGGAAGTGCTAGAACAAAAAAGGCATTATATAAAGAGCTTTTCAACAAACAGTCATGAGTGTAGGAAAAGTTTTTGTGTTGTTATTACTACTTTATCTGCAAAAATGTCTTTGCACTTGTTATACTTGCTTGGAGCCTCATCAGGGCACTTGAGGTTGTCTTGTGTAAGTATTTTATCACAGGAAAGCATCTTAAAATCTGAATTGCTTTCCTCTCTTTTTTAAACTTAGGTGTGTGTTTTACAGGTAGGGCCCCCACCCCAGATACATCTGACAGAGCAGTTTGTCATCTGTGGCTTCCTGTATGAGGTAGTGGACGTGTCCCTCTATAGACAGAGGTAGACCCAGCACTTTATTCCTGCTCTTTATTACTCCCTGCAGACGCTGCTCGATGTCACACACGTGGGTTTTAGCCTGGCAGGGAAGGAGGGGGAAAGATAAGACAATACAGTGTTACAGTTACAGTTAATACCAACAATTTTACATTTTTAGGTTATATTAGACATGCACACTGCTCTAAATGCTTGTAAACATACTTCCAGAGGCAAAAATCCAAGAAATGCACACACCTTTTCATTAACTATCTCTCCTGTCTCGTTGGCCTGAGCTTTTGAAAGTCCTTTGGCTTGTTTGCTCCACTCCACCAGCGGGTCATGAAGGAAGGTCTTAAGCACACTTAGAGGGAAAATTAAAAACAGAAATGTTGAATTTGGAAACCGTTTTAAAAGTGAGTTACTATATATATTTGTGACAGAGAAAAAACACATTATGAATTTGCCAGTGAGCATCGTCATAACATATATAATCATGTTATAATCATAGTAATTATAGTTTATTTATGCTAAATTCACTCCACTCCCAGTCTTTTAAAAAGGGTTTTTGTTTTATTTTTGTGCTCCATTGAAACAAGGTTTTAAGGAATATTTGATAAGCATATTTGTGTACCTCATGAGTGGTTCTCTCTGGTCTCTCATTAGTCTCAGGGTGACCTCGCAGGCCTGTCTGAAGAGACCCTCGGTGCCCATGGGCCCCATGGCGTGGACCATATTCTGGGTCAGACGGAAGGGAACTACCTCAGGCACGTCAAATGTCTCCCCCTAGTGGAGAGGGAGAGAAGGAGCAATAGAAAAATGCAGGGAAAGGGAGACAACAGACAAAGTAGTCCATAAAAACAATATATATAACAATTCCTATTTTTTTTTCATGATTTCTATTGAAAGATTTATAATATAAATCATTTCTAATTTATTCATATTTTAAGACAATTAACACAAACCTTGTTGAAGAGGCAGTTGAAGTCGACGTGTACACATTCCCCTGTGAAAGAGTCAAAGAGGATGTTTTCTCCGTGGCGGTCTCCCAGACCCAGGATGTAGCCCACCATGGACATCACAGCAGTGGAGCGGCAGTATGCAGAACGACTGCTGTACCTGTAAATGCACACAATGAGTGGTATTACTTGTTACAGTTTTACCCCTGAATTTAACCTGATCCTAAATGTAACTCTAAACTTGAACTGGACCCTTCTCAAACTTATAGCCATCCAAAAACTCTTTGACTTTTTAAATACAGAACTGAAACTGCTCCTGTCAAATGTGGTAACATACACAGGTACACAACAAAATTAGATTACTGACATTGCTTGTGAAGCAGTGGTCCTTATAAATGTAATTTTAGGGAGAGTTGTGGGTAGGGTCGTACCATGATGTGGGGTCAGGGAAGGTCCGGAGGAACCACTCGTGGAAGACAGGGAGATGTCGAGCGCACAGCACCTCCTTGTGGATTCGTAGCTTCTCCTCAAAGGGAGCTGTCTTTGGTAGAATAAGTTTCCTGAGCTCTTTACCTGATAGGTAGATACCTAGAACACACATACAAATATGAGCAAATTAAAGTATTTCACCACATTGATTAAGATGACAGTTTGTTTATCTCTAGCTCTATTTATCGTCTTTATGTGGGATGATACCTCTCTCCTTATACAGCTTGGTGAGAATGTGTCGAAGTCCGGCGGTGTTGCTGACCCATTCGATGATGCCGCACTCCTCATTGAGGGGAATCACAGCGTAGGTTCGGATATGTAACTCCCTCCGCCTTGACTCAGCATCTTTACGTAGGCACTACACACATACACATACAAAGAGAAAGCATATACACACATTATTATAACTTCTGCTTGTTTCATACCTTCTTTAGTGTGCAGTAACACATTTTACACATGCACAGTAGACTTATATACCGATTTATTACGTACAGCTGTACAATCTAATGTGATCAGTACAACACAATGTTCAAGAGAGATGTTGACTCATCTTCATGATGATTTTTGAGGCTGCAATAAAGCAATAAATAAGATCACACACCCAAACTTAATAAGCTGGAAAAGTAGAATCTAAGGAGAAAATTACCTCATAAACTAAAAAAACACTGAAGACTTTGAAAAAAAAGAAAAGGATTTGAAAAAAGGTTGGATTTTTGTTGATGGAAAATTAGAATACATGTATACATAAAAAGAAAGGTTACAAAGCTAGCACTCCCTTTCTCTAAATTGTCAGAAGATGTGATTAATTTACTGCGTTTTCTTTTTTCTGTTGTTGTAAAGGATGTATGTTCCTGTAAAGTATGGAGAGAAATGTGTGTGTACCTACTCATGTACACATTTATATACTGATGAATATAATTGCACATATCACAAAAGTTTTTTTCTTCCTTTTCTGTATTTTTCTCTAAAACTTAGTTTATTATATAAACATACTATAAATGTATTCATTGTTACTTACTTTATTATTTCTATTTTGACTATGCTGCCCTTTTCCTTTCTTGGCTAATTTATTAGTGACTATTCAGATTGTGAACTCACTACTATATACAGTATAAGTATTATAAAATATGAGGCTACAATAATTGATGGTGTTGTATGATATTGAGAGGTGTTACTAATGATAATTTTGTCTGCTTTTATTCATATACATGAGGGGGACAGATTATTACGTCTCACTATACCAATAGTGCAATCCAATATAACTGATTACAAAGATTGTACAAGTATACCTAGTAAACCAACAAATCATGGTATGTCATCTTCTTCTAGTTAAATATCACACACCTTGTTGATGAGGCAGTTGAACTCCATGAGTCTGCAGTCCTTCCTCAGGTCATCTTTAGGTTTACACATCATGGTGTAGCTCCGCCCATCTGAACCCTTCAGACTTATCTTCTTAGGCTTCTGTAAGGAGGCCAAGATCTCCACCTACACACACACGAGGGATATACCACCTCAAGATGATTTTTGTGATCAGAAAATCATTTTTCTAAGATCATGTTGCTATATCACTGCTCTTTGCCTGAAAAATGTCTTTGTAACCTTGGTTGGGGAGACAAAACCTGTGTCATTCTGAACATAAAGTATTCTCAGGCACCTTCCTACCAAAAAGACTCAACACCCTTTCTCGTTCCCTTTCTCTTACAATGTCTTCAAAGCCATCCAGGTATGCCCAGTGTCCGGGGAAGGCGTCGTGCTGTGTGTTTGCCCCGCTAGTAGAGGGCAGCGTAGGGATGAGGACCGACTGCAGCGGGATCAGGATCTGGCTGAAGGTCGGCTCCTCCACCAGACGCTTCAGCTGTTTGAAGTGAAGGCTCATACTGAGGGTGGTGCTGTTACCATCCACCTGAAAGACACATTCCCGCAAACATGTATCTGGTGCTACCTTTGTATATTTTCTTTTTATGTGTCCCTGCAAGCACTCCTGTTCCAGAAGGGGATCAATAAATGTTTATTTGACCTAATCTAATCTTGTCTACCAATAAAATGCGTTGGTCCAGATTCACTTGCGAGAATTTTATAGTGAGCTTTTATGTCAACAACTATATTTTTATGTTGTGGCTCCACACTCCACTGAAAATGATTATAAAACAACATGCATTTAATAAATGGTACCTTAAAGTATATGTATGAGTATATGCCATTCAACACAGAAAAACACAGTATGAACACATGCTTTATTACTTTTATAATGAACTTACACTTGTATACAATAATCCATATGGACAATTATTATAGATTTGTCATGTTGAATTAAAGCGTTCCTGGTTGTCAGTAGCAATAACTTGTGAATCCAAAAACTGTGTGTGTGTGTGCATACCGGCTTGTTGCAGAGCTCCAGCAGCTTGTCAGTCAGCCTGTTGGCGTCTCCGATGAATTTCTCCAGAGACTGTTTGAGACTGATGGCTTTCTTAAGGATCTGATTACAGCGATTCATGCGCATGGGATAGGAAGACTGAAAGAATAAAAATAAACACACAGTCAGGAGTGCGTGTGAGGTATTATTTTTTTTTTATAAAAGCAATTTAGTACTCTTGTGCGTTTATGCAGGTGCTAAAACATCTGCTCATTCAATCACACATAATATAGTTAAGGGATCTGTAATGTTTTTAAGGGGAACTGATCTGTTAAATGTCAAAAAATATAGTTAAGGAAAGGAAATAAACACATGCACACAAGTCAGAGTTCACACAGTGGCATACATACAGTATGTACACTTATATAATGGATATGGAAATATGCAGCCATTCAAACAAGCTTTAGGACCACTTTCTTGACCATGCCTTGTAAAACTAAACTGCAAAGATTCAGTACATATGACGGAAACACACACAGACCCACACACACCTACCTTGGAGACAGCAGTCATTAACCACATAGCCTGTTGGGGGTATGCCAGGAAGACTTTGGCCACGATGGTCATGAGGACGGTGAAGACCTCGTCACTGGAGTGACACACCCTGGAGATGAGCTGGGAGAAGGCGGTCAGGAACTGGTACGGCGCCAAGTTGGCACAGTGCTCGCTCACTGCTGCGTTGATTTTCCCCAGCTCCTGTCGCATCTGTCTGTCTGCTCGCCCAGCTGTGGTGGAGGGATGTGTAGATAGTATTTGAATGTGTTTACATGTTTTTCTGTCTCCACTGTAAGCAGCTCATAAAAGAGCAAAAATGCATAAAGTGGTGGAGCTGCTAATGAGATAGCCAGACACTGGAAGTATGTCATTGCCCTGCGTGTATCTTTATTTCACACTTACAGTCACTATGAGCCACCCACCTTTCTCACACTCACACACTTTGGCTCCAAAATCCAGCCAGAGAGACAGCATGCGAGGCATGGCCTGGTAGATGTACTGGTTTCCAAACTGCAAGGCTCTGTGAGGAAAACAACACAGATTTGATGGTTGATAAAGACACTATTGAAGTTACGACAGCATTTAAAAAAAAATCTTTGATCATATACTGAAGAGCATTAGCAGTAAGAACAATAACTTACTTTCCAAAGTATGTAACAATGTACCGGATGAGGTTCCCCTGTTTCTCCAGCTTGTTATCAGTCACCATTGGCATCACTTTGTCATAGTACTTGGCCAGGTAGAAGTTTCCATCTTCCCACTCAGGCAGAAGGTTGGTTACGTCCTAAGAAAACCCAACACATACAGTGAAGGCAGTGATAAAGAGAGCAACTTTTTTTGGCATCCCAAATGGGAAGCAGTTGTCAGTTTCTGGGAGTATTCCCACTCTGCCATGTC
This sequence comes from Oplegnathus fasciatus, assembly GCA_003416845.1. Classification (NCBI taxonomy): domain Eukaryota; kingdom Metazoa; phylum Chordata; class Actinopteri; order Centrarchiformes; family Oplegnathidae; genus Oplegnathus; species Oplegnathus fasciatus. The sequence continues at coordinate 593,636 of NTHP01000337.1, forward strand.
CAAAAAAGTGCATCTTCAAAGTTAACCGTACATAAAGTTTTGTTGTCCAGTTTGTAAAGGTGTTGACATTATATGTAAAACTACTGATAGTGTCTAATCAAACAAAAAAGTAACAGTAAGGTTAACATTTCTTTTCCTGCACAGTGGTTTATTCATTCTACAAAAATCACGGCGGTTACCTTGTAGGCCTTCATGATGGCGTTGGACTCGAAGTTGGCCGTCTCCTCCATGAAGCGTCCCACCAGCAGCATGGCCTTGCCTTTGGTCTGCAGGCTGCGAGGGTCCATCAGTGGCTGGTCATCGGGGAAACACTGGGCCACGCCCTTCTGCAGGACAATGAGGGCCTGGTGTACATCGCCCTGATGACAGACAAACACAGAAGGTTTTATTGGTGCTGCGCTGTATTTGTGTGTGTTTATCCTTAAAATAACAAAATAGCTGAACTGTGAATATAAAAGAACACATGGTAGTTAATGATCTGATATTTTCCAACATGCATCAGTTGACGCTAATGTGCATTTCAGTAAGAGTTTTAGTGGGAATGCAGGCGCAAAAGAGGATCAAGCCTTACACAAGAGATACTGATAGCGAACTTTAGACAAGGAGATGCAAATGTTTAATTATTATAGTTTACAGATGCAAAATATGCAGTGCAAAAAGTACTACTAATTACAGCAGGCAAAACAATACACTTGCATGAATATGTTATACCTTGGACCAAAGCCACTTGGCCTTCTCGGTGACCAGCTCGGCCAGGTGTGTGTTCTCTGCGTTCAGAAGTGCATTGAAGGCCGTCTGGTGGTGTCCTGCCTTTCTGGCCACCCGGGCACTCTGCAGCCAGCACTCCCCTACCAGCTCCTTGCTCATAGGCCTGCAGAGCAAACACAAGGCCTGATTTGTGATGTGGCCTGGACTTGGATGACTGACACCTATTTTGCTTGGATTTACATCTTAGTCAGGAGTCAAATGGCATTTATTCATACATAACGTGTGCCTGTTTGCCTGCAGAAGTTTCTACATACTTACTGTGGTCCCAGGCTGAACAGGGCACGGCGGAGGGCCAGGATTGGCTCCTTAGCCCTGAAGGAATTCTGGGTCATCTCCAGTCGATCTGACCAATGAGGAGGCAGCTGGCTGAGGCTGGGGGCGGAGCATTCCCTCTGTTTCTGCAGCTCCGTAAAAGTGTGCTCCAACTCACTGAGCATGTGGAGCCTAACCAGACACACACACACACACAGTTTTTGGATTCACAAGTTATTGCTACTGACAACCAGGAATCAACTACAAAAAAACAACCATACAGGAGTACACAGACACACACAGACCTGGAGATGTACTCGTATCCTCTCTGGTAGGTTCCACACTCATAACTGGCGGCGGACAGAGGGACGACCTGTTCCTTCCTCACCAGCTTCAGCTTCTCGTAGAAAGTCTCAGTATCCTGCTTCTTAGCTGACAGCAGTAACTGGCCAAGCCGCACACCCCAGGTACTGGACTGACGGTCTGCAGACACAATGGTAGTGCAAAACTTAGTCATTAAGGTTCATTTTTTATAGTAGGTATTTATTGCTGCCATATAGTGCCACCAATGGTTCAAGATGTGGCAGCTTTCAGAGATCATCTGTGCATTTTATTACCTGAACTCAAATAATCTTCCAGCAGGTCCCATTTTCCGAGCTTCCAGGCTGCCTCCACTCTGTAGGTGTTCAGCTCCGACTTCCACTGGTGCCTAAATGTGTACATATACAGCTGAATTCAGTGGACCTTATCTCACTTACATGTTTACTAAGTGTAATTAGTCCATTAGTTAAGAAATCATCGACGGGTCAAGTCAAAAGATTAACATGAACATAAAACAATGCATTCCTTCTACACCTACAGTTAAAGTGGGTTTAGCTTAAATGAAAAAGCACCTTTAGTGAGAATGAGATGGACCATAACGCATGTGTGTGTGTGTGTGTGTGTGTGCGTGTGTCTCACTTGTTGGCCAGTACTCCATTGACCTGAGTGATGACTGTTGACAGCTGTCCCAGGCCAAGCATAGAGGTCATCACCCCGTGATAGTGACCAATCTATACACAAGGGGACAATGAAAAGAAAGATACAACAAACAATAGCTGACACAGTGTGTGTGTGTGTGTGTGTGTGTGTGTGCGAGTGCGCGTGTACCTGGTCTGACTCCAGCTGTATGGCCCGGTCATAGCATGCGGTTGCGTCGCGGAGCAGGCCGATGCTCTCATGCTCCAGTATCTGTTCCCGTAGCGACGGCTCCTCCCTCCTCAGGGCGTTGACCCCCCTCACTCCATCGGGCTCATGCATCGCAGCGTACAGTGTCTGCAACAGCCAATCATTAAAAAAAAAAAAAAAAAGCTGTTGTTTGGGGTCATGTAATACATACTCCTGGAACACACTTAATAGCTTTGAACATCAGCCTGATTATTTAATATGTGATTTTGCTTTCATGTGTGTGCCATATTGTGAATTATAATCAGAAAATCTCATTGTTAATATTGTGATTTTGATTGCAGCCATATTGTTCAACCGCTGCCCTCAACCACACTTTTGTCAAACTTACTGACAACTTATTATTTACTAACAAAGATGAGCTAGAAGCGTGTAAATCAGAAGTTAATGAGAACAAATATTTTAGTCTTTCTTAAACAGGGTTTTACACAGTACCAGAAATTGTTAGACTTAATGAGTCAATGCAGGTCTATATGCTAAGACATGTGAAGCACAGTAAGGTAAGACAAGGTAATCATCTTCAACCATTTCAGATTTTGATCGCTCGTAAACCAAACCATAACATTTATTTACCTTTTTCAAATCATTTCTGGTGTCAAATAGATCTAAAAACTCTAATAACTGTAATTCTATAAGACAAAATATATTGGTAACATGCTTCTAAGCAACCAATACCATGCCAAGATGTCCCCCAAGCAACTTGTTTTTTGTTTTTTAATCTAAAAGCAGAGGAAATGAGCACACACTTTAGCAAAGAAATACATCTTAATGACTGTCTGACCTGCAGGAAGGTGAGATGGTCTTGGATGTTCTCTTTGTTTTCTAAGATGTATGCTTCAAAGTGCATGAGGGCACGAGTGTACGCTTTGGATCGTAGAGAGGCCTTGGCCAGAACGTCCTGTGGAATACCCCTCAGGAAGGCCACCACACGCTGATACTCCCCACTCTCTGCAATAAAACATTTCAGTTTTTTACTTTGAGCATTTATTAATCATGCAGGTTAGTGAACAACAAGGATACGTACATTTACATTTAGATGATTGAAACTAAGGTGTAAATATTTCTGAACTAATCATTAACTACAATTTCATGTAAATAATTGTCTGTTCTATTGTCATTAACTTATGCAACACAAGTGATTCAACCTATAACCCACTGATGAAAGCCTTTTTACATTTTCTAAACTGTCTTTAAAAGTGTCAGATCTCTTGGAATAACACTCAAGATATGAAGCAAAATAGGAAAAGTATGTTTTTGTCAAATCTGAGTTAAATGTGTCACTAACCGTTGTGTTTGGGTTTGGAGTAGAGGATGTGGCGGCTCCACTGGGTGAGGTGAGACAACATGCTGAACACGGTCTGAATGCTGAGCTGCGATAGGCTGGAGGCCGTCTCCTGGCAACGCCCCCCTCCTCTTCCATCACCTTCCGTCAGCACGGCCAGCATCTCCTCCGTTACCTGGAAGGAGGCGTGTTATTATTGCCAAAAAAAACCCCAACAAAAACCTGCATTAACTTCTTTTGTAAGTGCAAATGATACAGACGTGTCCTCACCTCCTGTTGCTCTGCAGGTGTGCAGCCCAGCAGCATGTAGAGCAGAATATGAGGCAGCAGGTAGATTGTGACCTTGTAGTCGTGCTTGATGATGAAACTACAGCAGGTGAACACTCTGCTGGCCAGCTCATGTCTCACCTAAAACACATGAAACCAGTTCCTAAATCCTCTGACTTGAAAGACAAGTTTATGCCGTCCTAGAGACAAAACGCATATAAATGGTTATATTATTAGCCTTAAATGTATTTATTTTTTGTCTTCATACTGTCTTGAATATATATTATTTTTGTTGTTTGTTCATGTTTGTGGTCTCACTGTACTTGAAACGTTTGCATGTTTTTTTTATGTGTTTCTGCTGTTATGTGACAGTTCATCAAGGCTAGACTTTCTCACAGTAGACATTTTGATATTCAAAATGTCATAATGTTATTAATTGCATGTGTATTTGGAAAATCAAAATGTCCACTGTGAAAATGGAAGAAAGCATTTGAGAATATAAGAAAGCATCAGTACTGTAAAAGTGGTAAGAATCTGACAAATTGAAAGAGATGGATACATGATCCATTAGATGTGTGCCCATGGCTCAGCAAAAGTGAAAGATAAATCAGCTAACCTTGCTGATGAGGTATCCGGCCCAGGTGGCTGACCAATCAGAGAATTTGCTGCCTCTCTTACTTAAGTACACCGGCTTCTTCAGTTTAGACCAGTTAACCTCTTTCTGGCTGCTCTTATACCTGAAGATAGAGAGGGAGGAATGATGAGTGGATTGTAAATAAAGTAGGAAGGAGGGAAGGAATGAAAGTCGACAAAGAAGAAAAAATAACTTTCACTTAAGGGATTTGATTACATGCGAGACCATTACACGAGAGAATGAGAGAGTATGTGTGCTGTAAGTCCACGAGTGTGTAAACTTGAATACCTGCTGTTGAGGTGTGGTTCCAGTATTTCTTGAATCTGCTCTGGGAATCTCCTCCACAGACGCCGCCCTGGTGAGTCGGTTCGACCCTCATGACACTGAAAGATGGACAGCAGCTCCTACAGCCCAAAACACATATTACAGACAAGACATAAGCCAAAAACCAGAGACAGAAAGGCACACACGCAAATTTAAGCTGTTGCAAGGTGAGTGCTTGTACAAGTGTGAGTGTTCCACGTGTGTGTGTACCTGTATTGCATACGCAGCAGAGTCCTGTGCTCTCACGTCATCAGCGTAAGCCAGAAATGTTCTGGTCAGTTCAGTCAGCAGGTCGTGGGCGAAGTTGGGATCATCAACCCCACTCTGTTACCAGAAGAATAAACTTTTATCCTCCATCAGACAAACATATGTATGTCTCTGCATGCAGACTTAAAGTATGTTGAACGGTGAGCTCATCTTCTTTTGATTAAAGATTTTTATCCTCACTCACACATTATAGCTACCTTTTTTCTGAAATATGGATATTCATATTCATTTTTTACATATGTGTATATATTTTGTCTATTTATTTCAGTCAGCCTTTGAGGGTGTAAGTTTATATAGTATAAAAATGTTAAGAAATGCCTAAAACTGAATTTGTCAGTCGAGTGTCCTGTGTGCATCCTGCCAAATACGCCATTATAAACTACATACTCTATATGTTTCTTTCATACATGCACAGCTTTGGTCTTGTCTAGCTTACCACAAAGGTGTTGTGGTCACCATGGGTGTGTGTGTGCGACAGGTCCAGACGTCCAGGATCCACGGCCCCCAGCTCCCCCAGACACTCCCCGCAGAGGAGCCTGGCCTCCGGGGACGAGTCCTGGCAGCCCTTCAGCAGCACCGACACCAGGTTGGAGATGACCGGCTCCACCGCCTCACTCGCACAGACCTGCCGCAGCAGCCACTCCTGCAGTCCATAACACAAAAGAAGTATTTATGGTATAGTATGGAACATTATGGTAAGTTTAAGACATGTCAGCAAACTGCAGGAGTAAAATGCACTTGACAACTAATTGTTTCCAAGGAGCTGCTCAGTTTCCATAAAGAAATTCTATTTTAACTTGCAAACAAGAAGTTTGAACTCTGGTCCTTTCAGAGGTAGCTGTCAAACAATGCGTGTGTGTGTTTGTGCACCTGCTTGCTGTGCATCATGTCCCTGAGGCTGGTCAGTGCATGAATCCTGACGTCAACGTTTTCATGTTGAACGGCTCTCATGGAGAGCTGCAGCGCTGCGGCCAGGTCACTGCTGCTGGCTGTCAGCTGGGTGGAATCAGACATCGTATATTAGCATTTAGTGTTTATTTTTATCTTTAACAGCACCAATAACCCTTGTCACCATCTGCATCCTTCATTTATCCTTCATCATCACGATCATCCTCTTGTCCATACTGACCTTCTTGTAGTCCTGCAGAACAGTGTGGATGTCTTTCAGCTCAGGGTGGTCTGGCAGAAAGTAAATCTCATGGAGGTAGTCGTTGACTTCTTCCCTGTGGGAAATCGACTGAATTAGATCACTGCTGTCGGAGGTCTGGAATTAAATGCTGATTTCTTTATTAACCTAAGTGCTTTTTTTGGCATTTACTTAACAGTCAGTGTACAAATACCTCCACCCAAGTGCTTTTTTTGAGGTCATAAAATGTTTTTACATCAAAATTAAAATTCTAATTAAAGGAGGAAAAAAATGAAAATTAGTTCTGTTCACTTCACATGTTTTGATGTGTAACTTTATGCACAGGTCCAGTTTGGTCATTTTAAAAATGTCTTTGTGTGTGTTACCTGTTGTCCAGTATCAGGAAGCGGATAATGGCAGCGGTCTCTTTGGGCTGCAGTGGGATCAGGGGGAGGAGTGCAACAATAACATGACTCAGTAGAGGGCCCAAGTGTGCCGGCTCCAAACTCCTCACAAAACACTCCCACGTCCTGTTCACGCAGGGAGAAGGAATTAATACACAGAATCAGAAGCAGGGGTTTGAGCTAATCACACAGGACTGTGGAGGAATGAGCAAACAAAGATAGTTGTAATCAGTATATATGTAATCAAACAGTTAAAATTTGTCTTTTTTTTGTCAGTCTGTGGTGTAATAAAGATGAGTAAAGGCAGTAAATACATTCATATGTGATAAATGTCAGAGTAAGGATCAGGGAGGATGGTTAGCAACTAAAATATGCCTTCAGACAACACTTGACTGCCACTTAGCAGTTCAGCTATCTCAAGCAACCTTCTTCTATGCCTTAACTGTGCTCAGGGAGGTGGGTGTGAAATGTGCATTCATAACAAACATTTTTAATAAACTAAAAAAAAAAGGTTAGGTGACAATTACAGAAGCAATACACCACCGATATGCAGTTTCCTTGTGACCTTTAAGTGTGAGTGTGGGTACTGACTGGCAGCAGAGCAGAGGGAAGTCCTCCCTGTATCGGAGGCCCGTGCGGAGCGTCGTCATCATCTTCACTCTGACAGAGCTGATGTGTTTGGAGCCCATCAGTCGCATTAGAGCCATCACACTTGTCAATGCCTGCACAGAAAGACACTTTTACACTACACAAGCTGAGCAGTATTGCAACATTTATCAAATCAGATACAAAATCAATGACGTAAAAGCATTTGGGTTTTTCCTGCTGTAAACAATATTGATTTCAAGCGGTAGAACTCTCTTAGTGAAACCATACATTCTTATTATTAAATTAGTTCTCAGTAGTGGATCACACACCAGCTTCTTGCGGTCCTTCTCTCCTGCGCTGGAGCTGAGCAGCTGCATGTTGAAGAAGGCAAGGATGCCCAGAAGCTTCGGCTGCAGGTAGTCCGCCTGTCACGCAAAGAAAGACAAGTCAGGAAAAATACAGATTCGTGTTAAAATTATGTAGTTATTATAATATTTGCTGGAAAAAAGTATAAAATGTTCTCAGTTGTATGCATGAGACTACAACTAACAAATGGTTTCATTATCGATTAATCTATAGATTTTTTTGATCTATAAAATTTCATGTGCATGTACAGATTACCAGAATCCCAAAAGATCTCTAAAAAGTGCTTTTTTGTTTCAACTGTCAAGTATTTACAATGATATAAAGTATTACAGATGTGTGGTTTGTCTGAAAGCCTTTGGAACTGAGTTACATTTGACCCTGTCTGTTATAATTTTGCAGCATGTCAGGCGAGGACAAAATATTAAAAAAAAAAATCAAAACTATCTATTTAATCAAAGCACAAAATAAAGCTATAACACCATATTTAACTCGGACACGTACCATGCGCTCTGGGGTGGTGATGTCTCGGGGACCCTGGTATGGGTCATCATTGGACGCAAAGGAAGCCAGGATTGCCAGACCATTGAATACCTACATAGAAAATGTAAAACACACATGTGAACAATAACTAAACAACATAAGTGAGTTAATTACTGACATGTATGCACTCAAGCGCAACAAGAATATATACTGAAAAATTTTTTTAGGGGAACTATACCTGTTGGTAGTGCTCTCCCAGGCGCAGCAGCAGCTCGTTGTGTAGACCCTGGAAGTCTTGCCTTAGCAGAGAGCCCAGTTCAATCTCTGTCTCACTCTGGAAGAATATTAGAAAAACAAATATAAATCAGTCTGGTGTTAGTGTGATTAATATTCTTGACTTTTTGGCCAACCTTAATATTCATTTCTACCAAAGGTTACTTTTGAAGGTGGCTTTAAATCATACAACTTATTCATTCATTTGTGTGACAGTGACCTTTAATGTCCTTTTTTTTAAATCTTTATTTTTTCTATTCATATGTAGGTTATTTAAGATTGTGGTGAAGCACAGTGCTTGGAGATGCTCCCCATATGCTGGAGTTGAGAAATGTTGATTCTGGTGACAATGCCAATGACATCTAAATTCATTACTAACCACTACAACCACGAGTTGAAACATGTTGATAATGCAAGACTAACTGCTGCATTGTGTTTGCCGTAGATTGAATATGCAGATAAATTACAGATTACAGCTATGTAGAGTAATATTATTAATACCTGTAGGTAGTGGAAAGCCCTCTCTAGCTCCTCCTTGGTGCAGGAACAGACCAGATGGCTGAAGATGTACTTGAAGTTGTTGATCAGGATCTCTCTCCTGTTTGCTTTCAGCTCATTGGCCAGGGTACGGATGAGGGCAGAGCCAGTAGAGCTTGCCTTGGCCGCCAGGTAGGGCAGGAGCACCTGGAGGGTCCTCTACATATACATATAGTATGCATAAAAACGTATATATTCTCAGACAAACATGTACAAATGCTGTAAATACATAATACGGTCTCGATGTACTATTACATTCAACATACTGTACACTGTATACTGTACTTTTGTGTCTGAATGTGCTTTTGTGTAGTTATGTGTACGACATACAGTGAGGAAGCGGTGGAGGTCTGGGAAATCAAAAGCGTGCGCGATCTGAGCCAGGATGTCCAGGGCCAGCTCTCTCTGATTGGCTGATTCGCTGCCCTGATCCGGTGTGCTCCGCAAGGCCGATGCGTGACGTGAATGCAGTGACTCCACCAGGAACTAAGCACATAGAAGAAAGAATGAATTAAAGCCAGTCTGTCTTTACTTCTGCGAATTGCAAAAACAAATTCATATCAATGCAATTCAGTAGTGACATTTAAAACAATGCACAGCACTGTTGGTGAAAATCTAACTGAGTATGCATTTCATATGAATCTTAAAGAATATATTTCACTAATTATTCTCCACCCAACTCGCTGCCTCACAACCATTAACATAACTTTCATAATATTTGGGTAAAACTAAAACTGTAAAAACACAAATTAATCTGCTGCACATTTCTTTTATTATTATAGTGGTGTTGAAATATATAATTATTATTCACAGTATTATGTACTGAGAATCTTTTTCAATTTCACAAAAGCAAAAGGAGCATTGGCTTATAGCCCAAGTTTATTAAAGCATCATTGAAGATTTCATACCTGGCAAATAGGGTTCTTGTACTGACTGAAGAGGGTCTGAAGTTTCAGACCTTTGGCAGTGGCGAGGGCTCTGATCTGAGCGTACGCCGCTACAGACACCGGAGACGACTTGGACAGCAGACAGTGGAGCAGCCGCAGCAGAGAGAACGACACCAAACTACCCTGAGATGCTCTGACAGAAGAGGAGGGAGATGAACAAATTTAACCAAAACTATTTTTTTATATATAAATATTATATATATATTTTCTGTGACAACAAAAGATGCAAGACATGAATCAAAAACAGACTATATATCGAAAAGACAGGGAAGAATATAAAAATGTAATGTGCAATAAAATTGAGACAGGAAACATGCTGTAGAAGAAGTTAAACATGTATTTAAAGATGTGCAAATGATGACAGTAATTTTGCTAGCCTCTGTGCTTCAGTCACAAACAAATGTACCTTTTTGATCCAAGATGCTGAGCAAATTAAAGTATATTTGAGTGATCACAATGCAGCTAGTGGTGCTACTCTGTGCTCTTGTGTATGGACAAAGGTCACCTGTACCTGCCAATCTCTCCAGTGGTGAGGATGAGAGTGTTGCGCAGGTCATCATCTCTGTTGACTTTAGCGTTGTTGAATGCCTCTTTGAGACGGGCAACCAGGAGCTTGGATAGCGAGAGGAAACACATACACCAAAAAAAAGCAAGTATTTACATAAGTAATAATCCCCCAAATGTGAGGTCAGGATAGCTCTAAAAACATTTATGAATCAAATAAAAATGGAACTTTTTCATTTAACTTAGGGAATTATAATTTTATGGCTGCTTTGCTCAGTAATCACCTAAATTAATATATATAAATATAATATAATATAAACTGAATATTTTATGCTCTTTCTGTCTTACAAGAATATACTTGAAAATGATGGTTTTTAGATGTTTGGCACTGAGTGTAAAGCACAGACATTTGAGTCTTGCCACTGGAATTGCTCACCTCACTCAGAGAGCCCTGCTCTGAATTTCTGGTTGTCTCTGTTAGCAGGAAACGCACTGATTGGCTGAAGTGTATTCTGACCGCTGGATCCGAGTCCTCCATTAGACCAATCAGGGCACAGAGAACTGCCCGGGAGTCGCTGTCTTCGCCAACCAGACTCACATGCTGGCAGAGGTGAGGCAGAGCTTCTAAAAAAGCTTAGGAAGTGAGACAAATAAGTAAACGTGGATGAAATAATGCTGCATTTGAAAATAGCCCATAGTGATCACAGCAATGTACTATATACTGAAGTAAATGTAGTATTTTTTAGGCTTTCTGCATGTTGTAAAAGCTCATTATGGAAGAAAACAGCAAAGAAAAAAACCCCAAATACCTTGTTTGACGCTACTTGGAGCTTGCTGTCTGAGCAGTGGCAGGAAGGGTCTGACAACAGTCACCCTGAGGGATGGGAGAGTGTTCCCAGCATGCTCTGTTGCAAGGCTGAGTTTGTGGCAGAGGATCTCAGGAAGACGAGTGTGGGTGTCATTGAGCTGAGAGAGCTCTGATTGGATACAGCTCAGCTGACCGATGATCCTGGCAAGCTCCTTCTTCACCTGCTCCGAACTGTCCTCCAGCCTGGAGCTGCAAATGGTCAAATGTACACCATGAACATCATAAAATACTTTTTAAATGTTTAATACATTTTAAAATAAGCACAATAAGGTCATAAAAGAATGATGAAACAATAACACCAAATTGAGGGAGAACATTTCCAGTGTGCAATTGTGCATACTGTGAATACATATACTGTGCGTACAGCAGAGTAGTGCCGATGAGGTTGTGGTGCGTCTTTCCCAGGTGGTGAAGAAGAAGAGGGAAGGCCCTGACTGCCGCCGCTCTCACCGCCTCATCTGGACTCTGTAGCGTCTTGGAAAACACACACACGCGCCACGTCTCACACACACCACGACGTAGAAGGGCCAGCAGCGACACACAGTCTGCCTGGATCTCAGGTGCTGGAGGGACACACACAGTTTGACGTCAATCCAAAATTTTCCAGTAAAATCAATTTAAATTATTTTATAGCAATTGTGAAACTGTTTTAAAAATATTTAGGTCCTGATTTCACAAAAAGATGCAGGTAGCAGCTACAGGTGACCAGAGAAGTCATTTTGGTGTGATGTTTGTGAGTTGGGATGCAGGAGAAATACTCACAGTAACAGAAGCTGAGTCTATGAGCTAGGGCAGGCAGCCAGGAGGGGAATCCTGAGCTCTTATAGGCTGAGACGGACTTGTTCTCACACACCCAGGGAAGAGACAGCAGGGCACACACTCGCCGCTGGAGCCCGTCCTCACTGTGGCTGCTCACTACACATACACACACAGACACACGTAATATAATGGAGAATAATGGCAAAAATAACTTACAATATGCTTTTGTGGTGACATAAATAGTAAACAAACCATAGGAACAGCATGTATAATGTGTGTTTTTGTGAGTGTATATATCCTTACTTGTCAGGTAGAGGATAGAGTCCAGGACCCCAATAGTAGTCTGGACAGCAGACTGAAAGAAGTTCTGGTTTGTGACAGGTTGAGCACCTCCTTCTAACACCGACTGACAGCTCTTCAGGGCCCTACCCAGAGTCTCAGTGGGCACCCAGACAAGAGGAGAAGGACTGTCAACAAAGAGGCAGAGAAAGATAGAGTGACAGAATATATGCGACTAAGATCAGTGAAAAACATGTCACAAAACTGCAGTCAGCAAAGTGGGTAATTCTTAATACACAAAAAGTTTAGAAAATATTGGAAAGTTAGTATTTCTGCATGTAAGAAAGGAAAAGAAAAAGATGAAGAAAGAGAGCTAGAGTGACAGCATGTGTAAATGTTTGTGTATTACTTGGTGGGAGAGGAGCAGAGGGCTGCCAGGTGGAGGATGAGGGCCAGACCCTCCACAGCAGAGAGAGTCTGTGTGGTTTCAGGTTCTTCAGAGTCAGAGTTCAGAAAGGTCAGCAGCTCCTCCAGCCGACTGTTCACCACGGCCCAAACCTCACTGCGAACACGCATGTCCACCTCACTTACGACACAGAGACACAGAATAATTTACATATCCAAGATTTTACAGGAAATCTGCCGCATTGATTTATGATACAGCTTTACGAGCAATTCCTAACCAACCGTCATGTGAGCAAGTGAATGTTTCACTTCAGCTCATTTTTTACGACATTTTGCGAGCACATCTGTAAGCTGTTTTCAGTGGTCAAACTTCATCACTACATGCAGCCAGGGGACACAAACAAAACATTGACAGATAACCGCACAAAAACTTTTAAATAACCCTTTTTTTTAAACAAAAAATCACTTTTAAAATTTGATTTTGACATTACAGTGGTGTCACATTTCTATACATTTCTTAGCATATTTCTTAGGTGTATATATCTGTATGTTCTGGCATGTACCCCCCCCCTCGTTTCCTATCATGTCTCCACTGTCACGATCAAATAAAGGCACAAAAAAAAAGGAAAGTAAAAGACGATAGAAATATATTGTATTTCACTGTATGATATGATACAATGCATGATGGTGTCTTTTACATCACTAAAGCTGACCACTGGACTACTTCTCTAATAGAAACCAGTTGTGAATGTTTATGAACTCACTCTGATGATGTTTTTGTTGTTTTGCTGACTGAACTGGTGGCAGATTTGCAGGATTTCTTTGCAGCAGTCTCTCCATCCCCTGACTTCTGCATCACCATGGTGGTCTCAGCCTTCAGTGCGGCTTGGAGGAAGCCCTCCGCACACTGCAAAACACCAGCAGATATTTTAAAGAGGGCGAGAGAGAGAAAATGTGACAAATATCGCAACAGCAAGAAAGAGAGAACAGAATCGTACTTCAGCTTGATTTTCTGTTCCAACGGTGCGTGCCAGTGTCCTGCAGACCTCTGTGACTCGCTGCCTTCTTAACGACGCAGCACTTTCATAAACTATGGCAACAGATAGCAGGAAGCTGAACAGCCAGCAGAGTGATTCGGTAACCTCTGTCCCCAACTTGACACCCGCCCCTCCAAGAGTACACACACACTCGAACATCTGCGAGAGATAGATGGGCTCAAAGTGTGAGTGAGAGACACCGGACGACTGAAACACACAGCGAGTCAGGTGTAGCAGCTCTCCTTCATAGGGATGGTTCTCATCCAAGTTTGTGTTTGCGGTGTATGTGTAGGAGTGCGTTTCCAGCAACTGAAGGTAGGCCGTGAAGAACTCGTGGCCCTGCATCTCACGAAACCCTCCCAGCTCCACCAGTCGCCTCAGCATCACCATGGAGGTCTTTCTCAGCCTGGTGTTGCCATTGGCCAGGAGGGAGCAAGCCGTCTCCCACGCCACACTGACATTGTGACGGGAGACAACTCCCCTCAGGGCGTCAGTTACGACACCGATCGTCACGGCAGTCAGCGACTCCAGGGCAGCGGGCGAGGACAGGACAAGAGGAGAGGGGGTTAGGTAGGAAGAGGTACAAACTGGGGAGATGCTGAAGCACTCGAGCGTTACAGGCCATCGGCTCTGTGCGTGAATGCCCAACGTGTGCCCCTTTCCCGCCAGTGTGGTAATATGAGTGTATAGGATATTGCTGAGGTCCTGGGCCAAAAAAATCAGCTCCTGAGTGAGGTGGCTGAAGATGAACGCCGCCCTGGCTCTCAGAGTGTGAAGCAAAGAGCACAGCACAGCAGAGACCCGCCCGTGGATGACGTCACAGTCTGGAGCTGCTGCCACGCGAAGCAAACGCACTGCCACCCACTTACTGAAGTCTGAATCGAGGGAGGAATGAGGAGACAAGAGAAAAACACAAAATAATGACATAGATTGACATTTTAATCTCCAAAAAATCTTGCAGATTTTTGAAGAGCATCTCTTACCAGTACAGCTCTGTGTGGTGTCCGGGTACTCGGCAGGCTGGCAGGCAGGGTTGGCGAACATTAGAGAAGAGGATTTGATTATATGCTGCACAAAGTCCAGCAGCATCACGCAGGCCGGCTCTGAACTGGACTTCTTGTTCAGCCCTAGAGCAACTGGAAGAACACAGACAATATATTAGATTAATCAACTGGATCACGACCTGGGGATCAGGAACCTCCCCTGATGGGTTGCAAGATCAATCTGACAAGTCACAAAATGATAAAACCGCTAGAAAAGAAAGAAAAGCATATTTCTGCTACACAACATTACATTTTTGTACATTTTTTGGTGAAATACTGGATAGTTTTAATCTAATTACTGAAATTAATCTGAGTGGCAGAAAGAGACATTGCGTCACTTTAAGGGGTCACAAGCCAAAAAGGTTGGGAACCACTTCATTAACCTCTTTAACTGCATACAGCCTTCGTCAGGTCAATCAATCACAATACTGGATTTTAAATGCTAGTCAAAGGACCTAGAAGACCTAAAACTGAGGTACAAAGTGGTCAGATACAACCCCAAGCTGGGCTAGAATAATATGAGGAGTCAGATTGTTCAATTTCTGGTCTTTTATTGGCAAATACTGAACTTCAGTGAGAGCCCAGGCTAAAAGAAAAACAAACAAACAAACCAAACAACCCTGGTAGGTGGGGATTAAGATACAAAACAACAACTATGACAAAAATATTTAACGGGTAAATAAATGTAACAGCATAGCCGCTGATAACCATTTAGCTGCCAACAACATACAACTCAGCTATGGACTCATTTTGACAAAAACAGTCCTGACACAAATACAGTAGTTCACAATACAAAGATTTGACTGCAAGTGCATCAGCCACAAATGCAGAGCAAAATGTGGCAAGAGGAAAAGTCTCAAGATTCATTAGGACATTAAAAAACTACTTTAGGGAAAAGACAAAAGTGGGACATAACCTTTAATAATTGAAAAATAACAACACAAGAGAAAATAGTTGAATAGACAAACCAAAACCTGAACTCTAAAGCTTTAATAGCTTTACCAAGCTGTTATTTATTACTGTACTGTGCTGTGAGGTGTGTCTGTTGTGGTGTCCACCTCCTGTGTGTGTTTGATGACTTACCGACATCCACATCCGTCAGTATCCTGTCAATGAACTGACAGAGGATCTGTCGAGGTTTCTGCACCGCCTGCTCGTACTCAGCCGCGCTGGCACTGAAAATACCAACATGGTGTAACATTAACGTTATTTATGGAAACATAGTACAGCACAGGTTTTAATTAACTTAACTCAGGGGTTATGCATAAAAAAGAGGGCCCAGTTCAACCTAAAGCAGCTGTCAGAGTCTGTCATACTGCTAACAGGTTAGCTTAGCCGACTTTAGCCGTTTCCTCACCTAGCTAGCTCCTGAAGAGCCGGTATCATCGCGGACATCTCCAGTCCTTCCATTTCTACAGCAGCTTGGTGTGTCGCTGTTGGAGCAACGTCTTCAAAACATGATATCGAGGATTTCTCAGGTAATTTTAACCAGCACACTTCGACAGGTCCTGTCCATCCTGTCAGGTGTTTCGAAAACTTTCGCTCCAAAATGACGTTTTTGTTTTGGTACGGCAGCCTCCGAGGGTCATTACACCTACATAGAAACTCGAAATAGAAACTCTGGCTCTCTGGCTAAGTATTTGATAATTACATACCGTAAAAGTAAGTACAGTATATTAAATATAGTGGTGGAAGAAGTACTCAGTACTCAGAAGTAAAAGTCATCTATTACACATTTTACTTAAAGGAAAATAAAAAAGTATTAGTATCAAACTATACTTAAAGTACTAAAAGTAAAAGTATATGTTATGCAGAATAGGCCATTTCAGAATAATATTCTATTAATGGATCATAATTACTGATGCATTAATGTGTATAAGTATAATTTCTATATTGCAGCTGGTAAAGGTAACTTAATCTATAAATATACATCATCGTTTATTCATTGATTATATTTTGTATTAATCATCTGAATCCACAAAGCAACTAAAAACTAAAATTGTACAATGTATAAAAATGTATATTGCAGATACTGACTCATCCAAGAAGAAACAAAGCTACTTTGTTTGTGTACTTTATGACATAATTCCCTTTCTTTCCCTTTTTCACGTAATGGCTATTTGAACACATCCAGCGCTCCCCTTTCTACTGTTAAGATGCATAAACCGACAAATGAGTTTCCAAAATCATCTAAAACAAAGTAAGCAACATTTCTATTTTCATTCAGAGAAGTAGATTTTGATGCACATACTAAATTGAAATATCGGTAAAGTAAAAGTATTTCTACATACTTCCCTTGCAACTACTGTTGAAAAGGAGTGTTATCAATTGCATCTCTCATTTCTAGGTTCTTTTCACCTTGCAGCTTTCTGGGACTCTGTGTCTGTTTTAAAGACACTTAGAAAGCATGCACTTATGGACTAACAGATGTTATAATCTACCTGATTTAAACTTCTGAAAGTTCTGAAGTTCTGAAGAATTAGTATCCAGAGACAACACACACATACAAGGCTCTTCAGTACATTTAATAGATTCTCTTTAATAATTAAATAGCAATATTCAATGCACAACATTTACAGACATAAACGATATGTGTATGTAGGATTCTGCTTTTTCTTCTTCGGTATCTCTTTTTCTGGTCATACAGCAGAAGAGGTAAATAGATGTAATGCCCTATTAAATATAATATGCCAAAGAACAATTAGGAGCTACTTCTATAAAATCACAGATAACAAACAAATGCAGTGGCTTTGCTGATGAGAAATGATTTCCAACTTTAGGCAGGCTTATTGTTCTCATGAAAAGAATAACAGACAATGACAGATTGTCTTGATCTGTCTGCTGATCACAGTCAGGTTAAAGGTTAAAGAAAAGAAATTACAATGATGAGAAAAAGATGGGCAAAAAAAGATGAAAGGTGCATAGAAACAAAATGTGTATCGGTGGTTGGTTTCCAGGTGGTTTGTTCATGTCTGTTTCAGTGGTTGACCTTTTTCAAACCGTGGCCCATGAGGCAGGCAAACATCGTCAGCACCATCTTGGGATTCACTTCCACCAAATCGTCGGGCAGCGCATAGACACGAGCTCCGATCTTACGAGCCAATGAGATCGCATACCTGGGAGAGGAACAGGAAGAGAGAGGAGTTAGGAGTTAGGAGATGATCTGGTGACAAATACAAAGGTGCGGGAAAGGGGAAAGAAACTATTAAGATTGTGTGTTTTACTTGGCGTTGTTGAGTTTATCAGCATCCTTCAGCACTCCTCTCTCTCCTTTCTTCACCATGTCCCACTTGACGGTACCAGGAGCGATGGCGTCGATCAGGTCAATCACTGGCAGGCTGGTGCTGATCAGGTTGTCCTGCAGAAAACAGAAAAAACAGTGTCAAATGCAAATGCAGGCTAATCAAATACACCATGTGCTCACACACACACACACACACCTTGAAGCTGCTGATCTGTGTGTCCTTGCGTTTCTGGCTCAAGGTGGTGTTGACCCAGTTGAGGATGATCTGATCTCCAATCTTTTCTCCATCACCCAGATCTGACAAAACCCGCACTGTGTACCTGAAGGATAACAAGCAGGATAGATACCTGAAACTGTGCAAGGTGCAATTGTATCTAAACCACTAAAGTCGATTGCAAGTGACACGTCCCACAGCCTTGGGCAGTGCATGTACCTCCTCATCAGCTGCCAGACCAGCGCCAGGGTGTGCATTGGACTCCCCTCGTTTAAATTTTCTCCTCCGATGCCGACCAGAGAGAAGTGAGCGACTTCCCTGCCCAGCTCCACAGCATAGTTACAGTTCTCCAGCTGGTGAAGAAAAACAATTCCTTTTATTTCCCCATCAACATGTTTTGTTTTTGTGCTCACAAGCTTTCTGTTTCTTTAATGTGTGTGCATAGCGCGCACACCTTCTTCATATTGGCCCCCAGGAGAGGATAAGGCGGGTTGTTGACTTTCTTCCAGTTCACAGCCACATTAACCTTCTCATAAAGCTGCAGGATCACCAGACCATCACACAGATCACTGCAGACAACAAAACACAGAGAAAGTGAGGAAAATCAACATTCAATTCACATGCTGTACATCCTGCATACATCTCTCAGGAGCTCTACGGAGTTAGATTACAGGATTACAACAAAGGCAACTGTAATCCATGACCAGGACCTTAGCTACCATTGAGGATACTCCTCAAAGGCAGCAGGGTTTGGAGGAGGGGTTGTTACATTAATTTGGGATGGCATCCAGTTGAATCCTCACTTAACCTCGACAAACTATATGAAGACTATGACGACTATATGAATGCACAGAGTACAGTAGTTCATGGTTCCATCTGTGTAAACCATTTTAAGATCAGTATCACTGCAGCAGCAGTTGCTTTTATTGTAACAAGAGTAAGTTAGATTCAGTGTCACTAATCAAGTTAACTAAGTAATAATGAATAATGACTTTTTGATAGTAAACTTCAAAGAGCTTATTTTCAGGCTTGTGCACAAAAAAACTGGGTTCTTGTTAAGAAATTTAAATTTAAATTTATTTTAAAGGCTAAGTCCAGTATGTTTTAGACTCAACATGTTTACATTTGAT
This sequence comes from Oplegnathus fasciatus, assembly GCA_003416845.1. Classification (NCBI taxonomy): domain Eukaryota; kingdom Metazoa; phylum Chordata; class Actinopteri; order Centrarchiformes; family Oplegnathidae; genus Oplegnathus; species Oplegnathus fasciatus. Next base: position 612,858 of record NTHP01000337.1, read on the forward strand.
TACTTTTAGGCCAACAAATAAATAAATCAATGTACGACTCAATATTTCCCCACCAGACCTGGCTATAGCCCTGTTCTTGACTCTTATTATAAATTGGGTGATTACGGTTCTCAAGTCTCAAATGTTGGTACGATGAAGGGACAAAGTAGTACCAGGAAAAACACTGAAGTAAATTCATGGTCAAATTTTAGATTAGGATAAATAGAAATAAAAGGTAAGTGTAAAACAAAATAAAAGCCAAATTGTAAAATAAGTCTTTAGTATTAAAAGAGGACACTGATGTTGCTTGCATGATATCCAAATTGCCCAGATAAGAAATGTCCTTCTACCCTCTCTCTACTACCCTCATTACTGGTTATACTGGGCAGCCCTTACTGTAAGTATACATAGGTAACTGTAGGAATGTTCCTTGATAAGGTTGACTACATTGATGAGTAACTGATGACATACCAGTACAGGTGGTTGACATATGGAGAGACGCCCAGAGAGTTCATCCAGTTGCGAAATGTTTTCTCTTCTTTGGACTCAGCTGGAAAGACATGAGGACATGATAACTACAATCACACTCTTTACCAGCCTTTCCCATACAGTTACTGTCACCTGATAGGAATGTTTGGGATACAGCTATAGCTTACATACAGTAAATACGGATTTATGGCTGCCATAATTTGTCACACCCTGGAACATTTATTTTCTTGGCCTTTTTATTGGGCTATGACTTGTGAGTTTAGAGTTACATCAGCTCCCTGTACATTCATATTATGGTACACATTCTGGAGTGTGTGTGTGTGTGTTTGTGTGTGTGTGTGTG
>NTHP01000337.1:618312-657070 GCA_003416845.1 Oplegnathus fasciatus
GTTTATTAAGTGTTTATTAATGTGCAGTATTTATCAGCAATTCTAACTTCTCCTATGAAGACACATTTATTCATCATTTGTTACCTGTTTACACAGCAGCCTCCACTTATGGGTGCTCACAGGAGGAGTTACAGTTGTTGACAAATACATTAATAAACACTTATATCTGCTCACATCTATATTATAGTGTGTTATAAACCATTTATGAAATGTGTATTGCTTACGAATGCTAACTATGGGACTTGGGAGCAGGAGTAAAGGTTGCCCAGCCATATATGAACATGATTTTATACATTTTCACATCTACAATATGTGCAGAATGAAATTGCTTCATATAGTATAACATTCTTCTGATCATAGATTAGCCCCACTTTGTGGCTCTCATGTACTACCATGACATTCGAGTCACAGAGCTGGCATCCGATTTTCCAGAAAAAACTAATACCTGGCAATTGAAAAAGCCAGAAGGTCTTTCAACCACACGTAGCACTGTTTTGAAGGTGTTTCACCATCTGGATGAAAAATATTCCTGCCTCTGCAGGATAAAGAAGATTTTTAACCCGTTTCACAAGTTGGAAGTGGCACCATATTTGGCAACAGCTAACAAAATAAGGCAATAAAGTATGACAAAAAATGTTTGCAGTGGCAATAAAGCTGGAAATCCCAATCAGGTCGCAGAGTCTGATGGGTCACAAAAACAGGATGTAACACCATCTGTGTTTGGATCAAGAAAAAGGGACGCAACTTGGGAAACGGGGCAACAGATGTAAGATTTCTTCATCCAGATAGTTAGAAGAGTCTTTGAGGTTTCCTTCAGAGTGTTTCCTGGGTTTTTCAAGACTACTGGGTATTTATTTTTCAAAATAGATGCTTAGTTCTGTGACTTGAATGTAATCTTTATACATGAGAGATACAAACTGGAGCTATTCATAAATATGCACACAAGGGTGTCAGTCACATATGCAGTAATTAGGAAACTATTACTAACACACACACACACACACAATGCGTCGCACCTGAGTAGGAGTGCTGCGTTCCCTCGCTGGAGATTCCTGACATTCCTCCAAAGGAGCGAATCCCATCTCTCCTTGTGATGCTTTTCTTAAACGTCTCGCTGAACTCCTTGCTCTTCAGCTCTTGGTAGATCTGAACATGGACAGGTTGTGTTACTCCGTGCATGGTTGGTTGAGTACGTTCTCTATATTTGCTCACAATCCGCATCAGAACTCACAGAGACAAATTCCTCAAAGCTGATCTTCTCATCCTTGTTGGTGTCTCCAGCGACGAAGATCTCGATGACCTCTCGCACCTTGTACCCCGGCAGGGAGAAACTTGCCTCTCTGAACAGCTCCTGGAGCTCAAAGTCGCTCACGTAGCCGCTGTTATCAATGTCTGAACACAAATAGACGCACAGAGAAATGCACACACAGATACAGTATGTCAATTTGCTTCACAAATATTAATCTGAAACTGATGAGATCAGTATTTATCAGCAAACATTGCACACAGATAATAAAAAACAAGGACAAACAAAAGACTGGTAATGCTTTATTAAGAGGTCTGTAATTTCCTGATAATTTCCAGGAAATAACTATGTAATTTGGTAGTGATTATAGGGAGGATAAATTAGTTGTGTTGAGTTTATAAACAGTTATTGGTTTGAATTTCTTCAAAAGAACTGCTCCATTTTAAGTCAATATTCATTCATTATTAATTTATTATTGTAAACTTTGTTCTCCATATATGTAGAATCATATTCTTGCCTACAGACACATTTCATGTGATCCCCAAAATGAAACAATGTCTACTGTACGTGTGACCCTTCATCAAATGTTATTGTCTTAGTGTGAACATGAGTTGTGAGCAATCAACCAAAGACCTTCTTGGGTTTCTTTCAATTACACCTAAAGAGGTCAAAGTATCCAGTAAAATTAGAAAGAAATTTTAACAGCTACTTATACCACCCACTGGCCAGTTATTACATTTACTTCACCACAAATAGTAAAGATCAAAAACACATTTTGGACGTTAACTTCTATCAACTTGTATCCAACTACAGTGGTACAGCCTCACAGAGCCACTCTGACCTGTCAGATTTATCTTCGGACCTCTTGGAGGGTGCCGGTGCAGCAGTGGTGGGAACCACTGCTCTTGATTATGCTAGTTAATTGGAATTAATCTAATTGGAAGTGCCATTTTTCCCAGTTAATTCTACAGTTACATGTAAGTTCTTTTGTAGGAAATCAACTGGGACCATTAACATAAAGTGTTGCACATTATTTTAAACTAGATAAAATCTCTGTCTCACCCACTTTACCTGTTTATCTTTTGTGCCTTGTATATTTTACTGTAATATGAATACCTTATTTATATCGCTCAGTATTATCAGCATCTTTTTGTAATTATACAGTGATGATGATTAACTGATAAAATCGGGCAGTGTTTCATAATTGCATTTGAAAATACCTCACACACAAAGTACATGCACTCAACAGCCCAAGCAATAAAGATCTCTTACGTATAGTCATATTTTATGGTTGGCTGTAAAACTCTTACTTTGCTCAGGATTCCCTGTCAGTACATTTGCAGGGACAGGTGTGTGTGTGTGTGTGTGAGAGTGTGAAACTGACCAATTTTATTAAAAGCCTCTCTGAGATCTTCCAGGTCCTCTCGGGAAATCTGTGTGACATGATTCTCCATAGTAGCTTCTGCTTTGTGTACCTGAAACATGCACACGCACACACACAAACAGTTTTGGATTTGGACACAAAGTAGAAGTTGATTTTGCAAGATTGAGCAATATATCGACTTAACAAGGGAGCAGTGGTGGAAAGTAACTAAATACCTTTATTCAAGTACTGTACTTTTCAATTTATGCTACTTTACTTCTACTCCAGAGGAATATATTGTACTTTTTACTCTTGTCTGACAGCTGTGGTTACTATTTATTTTTCAGTGCAAACATTTACATTAAAAAACACATGATTAACTTATAAAATACAATTTACTGTTAAAGATTAAACCAGTGGGCCCCAACATTTTTGGTTTGTGGCCTCCAAACTACAGAAAGTGTGTGTGCAGTTTGTGCTCCTTGTCATGTTTCAGAGGTCACTGAGTTGTTCCACTAAAGAGACATTTCCCCTTTAAACTTCTCAGATGGTTTAATTAATCATCCATTAATCATCTCATGAGCACTGAGGTTGGGACCTACCTCGAGCAGCTGCAATAATAAAATGATGCTTACATATTGATGCGTCAGTAATAACAATTAATAATGTCATATGTAATACTTTGTGTGGCAAGAATATACTGTACAATGAGTACTTTTACTTTTGATACTTTAAGTACATTTTACAGCTAATACTTGCAGGACATTTACTTGTAAGCATTGTTACATTGCTGTTTTGCTACTTTTACATTTTTTGCAGATGTAGAGACTTAAAATCATCCAACCTCAGAAACATAACTAACAAAAGCTGAGTCTGATGAGGGAGATGGGATAAAGGCAGAAGAACAATTAGGAAGTGTCAGGTTATATACTGAAACTTGTCCAGGAAAGCCTTGTGACTTCTCGCTGTCGGCAGAGCACTGACATTTCTTTACACTGCACCGATTATTAACACACATACACATTCACACACCTTAGGTTCCCCATAACACCTCTCTTAGCATTTTACAATAAAGTATCTGTTTGGGTCTTCGCTTGAGGAGACAACAAAGGAAGAGACAACGTGAGACCAAGGCAGAGACTAGTACCTTTATAAGAGTCTGTGTGTTCCCTGTTAGCCCTGTCTTGACTTATAAGCCTCTTGGTGCAGATCCCTCTGGACTGGCTGCAGGAGTCGAGTCTTCCAGAGCTCCGCAAGGCTTCAGACCGGGGCAGAGCGAAAGCTAGATCCCGGAGAGTCTGGAGAGCCGGTTATCTCTCCTAGGAGGAGTCACTCAGGAGAGGCACAGAGTGGACCTTTGGCCTACCTGGACCCTGGGACAGGCGTAGTCTGACAGTTAACATTTAACACCTCAGCTGTGTCATCATGTTATTGTCTATAGAAAGAGGTCCATCTGTTTGTCCCTTCTGGGCAATTGATTTGCAATTAAAGTACATATCTGACTTACAATTCACCTACAGTGGAGAAAACATAAAATGGTGAACACTAAACACTAAAAGGGTGAACAAGACAAAGTGTGGGGACAACAGGTAGGAATGTAAGATAAAAATCAAAATCAAGGAACTAAATAAATTAAAAGGAAAACACTAACAAGGGCAAATAAATAATATATGTGGAAAGTTCACACTCTGCTATATCCACATTTTGGCAGCAGGTGCTACCATCGGGCCATTTTTGCCCTGAGATGAACCTACCAGGCAGACATATCTCTTAAGCTAAAAGAGCCAACAAATTAGCTTTTTATGAGGACCGACCTTATCTTAAGCCCTAAGCATAGACTTAACCTTTATCCATATACAATTTGAAGGAATATTCACTTTCTTGCCAAGAGATGGATGAGAAGATTTATGCCACTCTCACGTCTGTGCCTTAAATATGAAGTTACAACCAGGAAATGGTTAGCTTAGCTTAGCATAAAGACTGGAAGAAGGGGGAAACAGCTAGCCTGGCTCTGTCCAGGCACAGCGACTTTGTGGAGTCTCCACTGGTTGACTGGCAACTGATCCGGCTCAAGAAATAATCCAGCACAGAACCTCCCGTAAAACCACAACTTGTTCTACTTTGGTTTTTGCATGGATGAAGCCAGATATAACGTGTTAATTAACTAAGATAAACCTAAACTAAACCGGTTCTAGTTTCATATTTGTTACGGCAAATTTTAATTTCTGAAAGTTTTGAATGTTAGTCATATATCCACACAGATGGAGAATTTGACACTTTACTTATCGTAGTAGACAACAAGTAGACAACAACAATCCTTCCTTTTACATCGCTGGAATGTAGCTCGCAAAAGTAAAAACTTTTTGTAGCCAAAAAACAACACATATAATCCAAAAGAAATGCCGCCCAAATGGTCCAAAAAGTTTTATCGAGCCAAACTAACAAAGGGGCACTTTACCAACAATGAATGACCTTTAACCACAGTATATTTTAATTACACCAATAGCAAAAATAAATACAACTAGTTATAACTACCTGTCTTAGAGCAAGCATTATTCACAATTATTTAACAGTTATTTTCATATAGACTTATTCATTAACAGTAAGTTAGACAGCATATTAATAAATACATTTGGCTCTTATAATATTTAAAGAACAGATGTGAGAGTCTCTGCAAGAAATAGAATAAGATTATTGTGCAAAATGTCTTGACTATTTCATTTAACATTTTTTATCGACTGTACACAGAAGTAAGTGCTGCCTGTGAGGCTCAGCTCAGGGCAGATATTTCAAATCATCATCTGTTAAAGGGAAATTTCACTAAATAAATAAAAAACAATAGTTGCTCAACCTACACTGTCTCGTCCTGATTGCTGTATTTTGTAGAAAAATAGCATTTAGGGTGAAGCAGCGTTTCTGGTGTCACAATATCTTTTGTCACGTGTTTTTTAACGGACCATGCTCACGTTTTGCATTTCTGTCGAACATGTTTAAAACATGAAGCCTGCGTTTGCCTGCAGAGCTTGCCTCACTGCCACACAAAGCCCTATAACCTGAGGCACTGAGCCAACTGCATCACTTATATTAAACTGCTCCTCTTCACAGCAACACTGCCACTTTACTGCAGCGTCCACTCTTTATTCCAACACACAGCAATGCTTTAAAACCGCAGCAGATTATGCTCTTTTGTTTTCTTGTCTCTATGCTTTATTTTTCTTAAATCTTAGGAGGATTGCTCTTGGTGCTCTTCCTAAATCAGTGTCATTCTGACCTGTATGTTTAGGTTAGGAAACCTCCAGGCAACATCTTTCTGTAGCTACAGTATATTAAAGTTTGCTGTAAATTGTGCAGCAACTGTAATGTGCAACTGTAATGTAAAGAAACAACACAAGTAAGGAGCTTACATTTAGTCCCAGGAAGGTTGAAGGGTTCAGAGTCCAGAGCAGGGGAGTCCAAAGGGGAAAATCAGCTTGCTGCAGACTAGTTTTGGGCCCTTTTCTTCCTCATTCTCCTTTTCCAGCCCCTCCTTTTCACTTCTCTCCTTCTCTATTAACCCTTTTCCCTCTTTCTTTCCTTCACCTGCCCTCCTTTTCTCTGTTTTTACCTGTCAGCCTCTCCTTTCACCTCTACCACTTCTCAAAAGTCCCATAATCAGCCAGAACAAAGACACAAGACTGTGCAAAACATTTCTCTCTTGGCTCAGCCAAACTCACCAAAGACATTTTATACCTGTTCAGTCACACAGAATCTAAATGTTGCCTCTCAATCCACACAGCTCCCGGCCTCCATCTTTCTATCTCCCCTTCAGGTCTTTCTTCCTCAGACACCTGATCAGCCCAGTTTCACTCTGTGACTCTAAAGGTGCTCTCCGGTTACCCTCTCCTCCTAATCGCCGGTCTCAGGTAAGCGCTCCACCTCCAGCCGTTGATGTATCAGCCACGTTTTTTGGTTGCGGACCCTGAGCCAGGATCAGTTGGTGTAAAAGTGTAACAGCCGGCCAAAGACTTTCTCATAAGCCTCCTGCATTATTCACTGGCAGAGCACATGCACATGAAGGCAAAACGAGCCTAAATAGTCTGAATATATATACACAGAGTTTTAAAGGCCTCTATGGCCTACAAATATTACTGACATAGACAAATGTTGCAGTGACTTAAATATTTCTACTAGAAGAAACATTACTACTACTAAAACATAGTGATACCAGTGTTATTATAGGCCTTTAATTTAAGATGTCACCACACTTCTGTTGGACAGGTTTTCAGTTGAGCTTTAAACAATTTTCCAATAACAAAAAGTAAGAAATCCAGATGTTCAGTGACTAAATGTGAGAAATACTTTATCCACCCTCTATCATGTTTTATCTAACACAGGGGCATCTTGTGCTGTGTTTTTACGGTTTTAACATGTGGGCAGGAGGTGGTGCTTATATGAGCATATACGTATTGTATTCAGACAGACTTGAAAAAACTTGGACCTGTCCTTTAAAAAGAAAGACAAAACTTTTTGGCATGAGACACTTTCATCTTAACTTATTTATATTTCAAGTAGTAATAGCTGGGTGTGATCCATCCTTACACCCACCTGCATGCCCATGTTTGCTTGAGACTTTATTGAGCTTAATTCAGCTGTAATGTGAAGTCATGGCCACTCAGAGGCAGTGCTGACTCACGCTGATGGAGTAAACAGGATCTTCCTGTTTTTCTTAGAAAAGTAGACTGGTGCAGTGAAGGTCGACCTGCTGCCTGCTGTCGGTGACATGTTGCCACACACTTCTTAAACTGAAGCAAACAGGACACACATTATATATATTAACTGTAATTTCTGACAACTTGAACTTCAGTCCTTTTTAAAACCAGATTGTAATCAGACAAAACTCATTTCTCATTCTAACAAGTTAATCATCTGATGCAAGTTACTGGTAATTCTACAGTGCATGTGTTTTGCTGTTAACCTGATAGGTCGGGTCAAAACAGGGAAACATTCACTACCTTGTATCCAGTGGAAGAAGTCTTCAGATCCTTTATTTTTAAAAGTAGTAATACCACAGCGGAAAAATACTCAGTTACAAGTAAAAGTCATGCATTCAAAATTGTACTTAATCAAAAGTACATAAGAATTTTCAGAAAATATATGGTATAAAACAGTGAAATGTATGGTATAGAAAGTAAAAGTACTCATGATGTGGGCAGAACACCCCCGTCACTGTTATAGTGTTTACATTGTAAAACTTTATTAATATTAGGCTACTGATTCATTAACATGTAAGGAAGGTTTTCGTATTGTACCTGGTTGAGGTAGACCTAATTCAATGTATTGCATAATAATAATCATCCTATTGTACATATACTGTATGTTTTTGAAATCTTAATCTGCACTTGTAAAAAGTACAATGTAGTGCCGAGGTACAAAGTAGCAGAAAATTCAAATACTAAAGTATCTCAGAGTTGTACAGTGCATGAGTAAATGTACTTCCCACCACTGCTTGTATCATTCCTCCTTTTTTTTCTGAATTCAGTGCTATTCTGCAAGAGAGAGCCAAATAAAGGCCTTGTAGGTTTTTCAGTGTTTGCATTGCAAACACTGTAAAGCATGTTTTGACTTATCTAATTAACTTTTATTGTTTATTGTCAATAGATGACTTTCTTACTTTTTCCACTTTTGATTCGTGGAATTTTCTTTCTCTCCCTTACAATAATAAAATAAAATGCATAAACATAAAGAAATGGGAGTGATGTCAAATAAATAAAAATATAGTAAATACAGGTGCATAAAAATAAAAAAGAGGGCCTCTGCTAATATAAGTCTTATAATAAAGTACAAGGAGTATACAGTTGTTGTGCTTTCTTGGTTTTCAATAGTTTCAGGGACTTGGTATATAACTCATTTAGAAATACTCTAGGGAAACTTTCAGGACTGTAACTTTATGTATATAATGCAAATTTATTCAAGCACTGCACTTAAATAGACTACAATTCTGAGGTACTTGTACTTTGTGTTTCAATTTTATGCTATACTGTGTACTACCACTGCACTACATGTCAGAGGGAAATATAGTTCTTTTTACTCCACTACATTAATCTGACAGCTATAGTTGAACCTAATAGATTATTAATACAAAACATGACTCATTTTTATAGACGAACCAGCAATATGTCGCCTAAAGTAGTTAAAATCAGCTTCACCTTTACCAGCCACAACATTAAAGTGATGCTAACACATTAATGCATTAATAATAATATAATAATATAATGTTTATTATTGTGAAATGGGCCATTTTGCATCATTAGTACTTTAAGTATATTTACTTTTACTAAGATACAATTTTAAATGCATTACTTTCACTTGTAACAGAGTATTTCTACTCTGTAGTGTTGCTGCTGTATAATCTGTGGTTTCAACATGACCTCTGCAGAATATAGGCCCACAAGTGTTTAATTGTTGATGACGATCAAGTTAACGGGAAATAGAGATAAAAGGCAGTGGAGGGGTGGGGCGTGTCGGCTGTCACTGGTCACATGACCCGGAAAATGTGGGGCTTAATTCCTGTGTTGGACTGCTCCCAGCTGCTGAAGCTCTGCCCTTCGCAGTGCAAACCCTCCGTCTGCCCCATCACGACCCCCACGCCCCCGGCGGACTCTCCTCATCGCATCATGTCGGGTAAGACACACCGGGGCTCCGCCGACACTCGCAGCCGCCACACTGACACCGGAACACGGCCGCTCCGGACCGGACCGGGGCTGCGCGAACTGCCCTCTTCTCCATAAATATCGCGATTTTATTAAAACGCCGCAGAACACACCAGCTGCTGCTCTGACTGCTGTTCGCATACGGACAGAGATGAGGCCGTGTTACTGTTAGTGCAGTCACTGCTGTGCTCATTAGAAAGGTTGTGATGTGTTTGATATGATGACTTGCTGCAGCGGTTTTGGACCAAAGTAAAGCTGCCCTGAAACAAATAGAGCACATCCGCTTTAAATTTTCAAAGTTAAACCGTTTTGAACACAACTAGTGTCGAGTAACAAAATGCCAAAATGTAAAAGTAGGACTCTGTTGAGAAAAAAAATACAATATCTTCCTAAAAAGCAATACTTTTAATTGATTTTTGTCAATTTATCTTAGACTGTACTTTGTTCTACTCTTAACAGTTTACAGATTGCAGCCCAACTGATAGTGGATGTTTGAGGCTGATACTGATATCAACATTCAAGAGTTTAAAACATCAGATAATGAACACATAAAAGTAATAATTTTTGATAAATATCTCTCAGATGTGACAAAAATAGTGAGACATTTTACAGCTGAAAAATAAACTTGTCAGTGCTGTCACTTTTTTTGTCAATTACCTCAAACAAATCTTTGGCCAACTTATCGGCCAATATTTGCACCAGTACCAATATATCTAATAAGATAATATTGGCAGATATTGGCTCTAATGTTGAGGTCTAATTAGTACTCCACCAAAGTAAAGTCAGAGTGAAGTCAAAGTGGAAGTGTTGATTGTGACACTGCACATATCGGTGTCACAAAGTGGAAATTACTCACATTGCATCTCCAACATTGGTGATTTTTCCATGTAAATAGCTTAACTTAGCACAAAGACTGAAAACCAGCTGCTGGCTGTAGCTTCATATTTACAGCGCAGACATGAGAGGTAGATTTTCTCATGTAACTCTCGGCAAGAAAGCAAATAAGTAAAATGTTCCTTTAAGGTGACACCAGCATTATTACACAATCTTGAGGCCCTTTCTTGTAAAGCCCTGAAAGAAAATGTAGTTTATAGAGTTTATATTGCATTTACATGGTGCATATTTCTAAACAAATTTATGCTTTCATCAAATTACAAACTAGAGCTGAAACGATTTGCCGATTAATTGATGAGTCTATCGTCAGAAAGTTCATCTGCAACAATTTTGATAATCAATTCATCAGTAAGGTGTTTTTTTTTAAGCAGAAATGCCAAACATGAACTGTTTCCAACTTTTGAAATGTGAATATTTGCTGGTTTTGTTAGTCCTCTATGATAGTAAATTGAATATCTTTAAGTTTTAGACTGTTGGTCAAACAAAAACAAGAAATTAAAGATGTCACCTTGGGCTTTGGGAAAATGTGAGGGGTATTTTTCACTATTTTCTAGACCAAACTCGAGAAAATAATCGACAAATAAATTAATAATGAAAATGATAGTTAGTTGCAGCCCTATTACTAAAACATGCATGATGCACAGATAGTAGGAGAAACAGCGAGATCAGTAGGGGCCCTCTAAAGGGTTAATCAGGCCCTGCCTACCCACATGTCATGAAATGTCTTTTTTTTTAACTGTAACTGGTCAGCCCACAACTATGGTCACACCTGTTGAAAAAAAGTACAACTTCTGTCAGAATTTGAAGGTCTGAACATCTAAAACTTTGATTAAACTTTATTCCAAAGCTTATGTACGCTTTTATTTTTTAAAGAAGAAGCTATTAACTTCCGGGGTTAATGTGGGGTCTTTAATTTAACTTGACTGGTTGTTTCTCAGTGCCTACGTGCGCCACAGTGTGTGGCCTCGAAGTTTTTTTTTTTTCTAATACTATAAAGGGGACACAGTGTCACACTTTTTTATAGTATATTACATATTAATGTGGTCCCTAGAAAAAAAATCATTAGAAAAGTTACTTTATAATAAAGTATTGATAACAGTAACTATATGGTATATACAGAGTATCATATTAACATAAAATTTTATACAGGAAACAGTACTTATATTTTATTTATGGACATTTTGCATGCAGTCACTATGCATTTTATCTGTATACAACAATACATTTGACATTAGAATATAAATAAATGTATATTTTCCCAGATTATTTATGAATTTATTTTAAAATCATTACACTCACTCCAGACAGTTATTGCCACTGACTAACATTTTAAACTGATTTACCAGAATGTGTTATTCATAAGTAACTGTCCCCATAGTTTTGAAACATGTCAGACCCAGAGGTGTGTAGGTCATGTGGTTATATGTAGTCACAGATAACTCTGTGGGAACACAGCACATGCTTCCTGTACGGGCCTGTAGGCGAGACAGGCCTTACACTCTCTTGATAGTCACTTTATAGTTCCTTGAAACGGGCCCTAGCAACCGTACGACACTGCCTCTCCGATCGGGTTTCCCAGAAGCCCCTTGCCAGACACGCATTCAGCTTGATGAATACTATCTGCTGGCTCTGGGCCTACTTTCTCTCGAGCAGCAACACAGTGTGCCCCCTGCTGTTGTTAATTTATGCATGGGGAGGACTCGTCAGATGCTGGACTTCACACAATAGGCCTGCAGATGAATTGGGCATACTGGTGCTGGTGCAGTGGGTTGTACAGTAAACACAGTGGATGTGAGGGTTTGGTTTGTTATGGAGGAAAAGTGGAAAAAGGTGCATTAAGTTAATGTAGTTTACTGAAAAACTAAGAGACAGAAGCACCAATGGTTTGAGTGGCACGTTTATGGTGGACAGCACACAAAATGTTGCTTTCTTACCATTTCTATCTGAGGAAGTTTACTCACTTTATTAATGTAAATGCTCAAAAACAGCTGGACAGCATCTTTTGAGGTAATAAAAACAGAGAAAAATGTATATTTACATAACTGCTGTCGATTTGTTTATCTTAATCACCAGCATGATTAATAGGTCACCCATTACTGTAACACTATAGCACAGAAGATGAGCCCAACAACAAAAGCTGTGTGCAGGAGAGTTGGGGAAGCACCAGGAGTTCTCATAAACAAAGTCTTCATTAACCCTGTCCATCCCTGCTGGAGCTCTGCGTCACTGTTTAAGTGATTCTTGCACATGTGAGCATTAAAGTTTGGCTGTATCTCATTGTCCTCAATTGGGGAAGAGGTTGTAAAGAGTTAAATGTGTAATTTATTAGTTATGATGCTTTTATAACGATCCACATTCTGCAGTAGATGTTGACATTGACCTCAGTGGCATGGTTTGAGTGAAACCTGAGTAAATGCATATACTGTAGTTGCACTTTATCAGTTTTCATCTGTGTTATTTATTAGTTGCGAGACTGTACAGCCCGTAGTTTCCATCAGTTTCACCAAAAAAAGTCACAGATGTCACTGATTACTTGAATTACAATTAACCATCATATTTGACACCTTCAGAATTCTAATATAACGCATTGTGTAACAGAAATTTTCTTTGATGAACACAAATTCATAGAAATACATAGAAATAATCCAAATAACATAAATTCTTAGGCGAATAATAGACTTTGAAAGGAAGATAAATAGACGTGGGACAAAAATGCAGTTTTTAATATGGTAACGTGCCAGTCATATGTCTGATATGTGTGTGTTTCTCCAAGCAGACCAAGCTTTTGTGACGCTGGCCACAAACGACAGCTACGCCAAGGGAGCGATGGTTCTCGGCCAGTCGTTACGAAACCACAACACAACCAGGAAACTGGTCGCACTCATCGGACCTCATGTTGCAGAACCCTGCAGGTAACAACTCAACTCTTTAGCCATTATTCAGACACAAATTATATCCAACACACACGCTGGCATAAACCATACTGTCTGTGTTGCAGAGATGCGCTACGCTCCATTTTTGACGAGGTGTGTGTGGTGGACGTTATGGACTCGGGCGACATGGCTCATCTGTCCCTGATGAAGCGTCCGGACCTGGGAGTGACATTCACCAAACTGCACTGCTGGACTCTCACACAATACAGCAAGTGTGTGTTCATGGACGCAGACACATTGGTGAGAAACAAACCAATCAACAGCAGGAAACATACACAGTTTTTAAACACCTGAAAGGCAGACTTCTGTGTTTTATCAGAAAATTACTATCGTGGAAATATTAATAAATGAAAACCAATATATCTGAGTAAGTAAGTGACATTTATTTTCATGTATGCAGGTGCTGTCAAATATAGATGAACTCTTTGAGAGAGAGGAACTGTCTGCGGCGCCAGATCCTGGTTGGCCAGACTGTTTCAACTCCGGGGTGTTTGTCTTCAGACCGTCCAATGAGACGCACGAGAAGCTGCTCGCGTTCTGCAGTGAAAACGGCAGCTTTGACGGTGAGAATCGAGTGGTTTTTTTTTTATCTCTTCCTTTTTCTTTCCCTCAAAGGCTTGTAATCTGAAGAGACAAGAGGAAATAAACTTTATTTATTCAGCACAAAAAAAAGTGCTTTACATGGTTGAACCAGGATAAAAACATTTCAGATCTGGGGCAAATAAAATCAGACAATTGAAATAACACAAAAATAAAATGGAAAAAATACATAAATAAATAAATCAAGGCAGCCACACCCCCAAACATACCCCTCTATAAGCTTTAATGTCAAAACATACGTTAGAAGAAGTAAAGTTAGCTAGGTAAAGTTGCTTTCAGTAAGAGTCTACAGCCACGCTAGCAGCTCTGTGAGGCTGTACTGAGGCACGGCGGTGCTTTCAGCTAAATGCTAACATTGGCATGCTAACATGTTAACATGCTGATGTTTAGCAGGTATAAAATGTCCATCCATGTTCACCATTGTAATTTAGCATGCTAGTGCTAATTAGCACTTTAGCACTAAACACAAAGTACAGCTAAGGCTGATGGGAATGTTTTTAAGATATTTGGCCATAAACAAAATGATTGTGCAAATTAAAACTTTTGACCCAATGATGGCGATAGATGAAGAGGATATTATTATATTTCATCCTGAGGGGAATAAGAATGTTTGTACCAAATTTCATATAAATATTGGTATTTTGCATGAAAAGATGGGCGTTTTCCCATAAAACTCCACACAGTCTTAGTCTTTTTGAAGCCAGCATCTTGTGAGAACCCTATACTGGTGCACTGTCATTAATACTCTCACCCTGGTGGTTGACATTTGGTGTGAACACAGAAAAGGTTAAAAGTGTTTTTAGTGCTTAAAAGTTCATCTTCCTTCACTAAAGTTACAGGGACTTGGATTGCCGCTCAGCTCCAACTGTGCAGGATGACAGGTTATGTATAGTATGTTTGAATAAACAAATTCTAGAGTATATGATTATATTCCACTTTTGGTTATAACCCCTGGTTGTCATGAACCAGTCAACCAATCATCCATAGGTGTGGTCGCAACTATTTTTTTTTTTTAAAGTTTGTGTTTGTAGCCAAGTAATAATAATCTCCAGACGTTCCTACCCGTTTCTCTCTACACACACTCTCATACATATGTCCCAATCTTAACCCTGACTTGGCCTAACCTTGTCCTCACGCTGCCCGCTCACCCCTGCTCTTTGTCACTGCGTCACATACACCTGCCATCTGTTTGTGAGTGTGTGCATGGATTTCACCACATGTTGTCATTCACTGTGTGCAGCATCTTCTCGCAGCGTTGTCAACACGTTTCAGTTTCTATTTATACCTGTCAGCCTGTGGGAACGTACGGTATGTGTGTGTGTGTGTGTGTGTGTGTGTGGTGGTGACCATTGAGGCATGTACTGTCGTGTGTCTGTCTGGACTTCAACAGCCAGAGAAGCGAGGTCAGATAAGGTAACTGTTACTGGAATAATAAAAAAAATCAATTCTTTTAGGACGTCCACTAAAATTTCATATAATTTCATTCATTAGCTTGTTTCATGTCTTTGAAACCCCCCTTCACTCATAGCAAAAATCTTTCTCACATGACTACTACTATCTAGAGTGTGGGTTTGTGTATTTTTACACGCCAAACCAGACTCACTTTGCTCTACTTTTGTCAGAAAATATAATGTAATTGTATTTGTATGTGTGTGTCTGTCCATGTCTGCAGGTGGAGATCAGGGGGTTCTCAACAGTTTCTTTAACACCTGGGCGACGGCAGATATTTCCAAACACCTTCCCTTCATCTACAACCTCAGCAGTATCGCCATCTACTCCTACCTGCCAGCTTTCAAACAGTCAGTACACACACACACACACACACACACACACACGCTAACACACGCATGATCAATGCATCCAGGGTTTCTTCATACGTTCATGCGTAGCCGACTTATTGCCCTGATCCCGTAGCTTTCCTTGTGAAACTTCAGGGTGTTTGTGTGTTAGGTGGCATAAAGCTTATCCAAGGTCAGTTCAAAGGTTATGTATTTGTGTGTGTGCCTGTGGTTTGGTGTTGAATTACAAGAAGCTGCTGAAACTTAAGGGAAGCACAACACACATTCTGCCACAACCTGCAGGGTCTCGAAAAAGAGGAGCTAGTGTAGCTACACTTATGTATATTCTGTTTCATTTAAATCTGTACTGTATGTGTCCGCCTGTTCAGGAGTTTGGTTCAGTAAGTATTAAAGGGAAATTCCGGGTTATTACAACGTGGGTTGGGAACATGGCAACATCACTAAAAAGAAGTCAGATGGGGAAAGAAACCTGAGTATCATACAGGTTTTGAACAAGTCGCCGCACGTATTTGGAAGAGAAAACAGAGGCAGATGGTAAAATTAGTACCCAAACTGTAAGTTGGTTTGAAGTTAAGCTTCTTGACAAATTGTTTTGTGAGTTGTTTTAGCTTCTCTTTTTCTCCCACACTCTGTCCTGCCGTCTTAACGTTCTCTCTCTGCCTGCTGTGTTCTCGCAGGTACGGCCATGAAGCCAAGGTGGTGCACTTCCTGGGCAAGGTGAAGCCATGGAATCACTCCTACGACGCTCAGAAGGACGAGGTCAGAGGTCACTCCCTGTCCCCTGACGCGAGCCAGCTGCACCCCGACTACCTGCTCATGTGGTGGCAGCTGTACGCCAAATCTGTGCTGCCTTTCCTGCAGCAGGCCTACGGGGACACTCCCTTCAACAGCGGCTTTGTAGAGGCGAGCGAGCATGTACGTCAGCCGCCGTGGTGTTTGAGTGCGTGTGGAAGAAGAGGGTGTGGTTGTGGTGGGCATGCATGAGTTGAAACATAAATGAGGATGGCTGTGATTGTGTGTTAAGCCTGTTGCGTAATCGTCATGTCCTGACTGTGTAGAAACCTCTAATTACTAGGTGAACTCTCCTTTTGTCCAAAATGTGTCAATCTATCGTGATGTGCAATCATCAAGTGGTGAAAGTGCCACATATTGAAGCTCCCTCTAAAGCTCTAGATAAAAACGCGGGTTAGTTTTTCTGGTTGTCAGAGTAACAAGAAAAAGTCGATTGGTTCCACATTCCTCGCCACCAATCTGTTGCCAGAAGTTGTGAGTGTTGCCGCTGGTATTTCCAGTCCTCTCAGTCGTGTCATGACCGTGTGAGTAGCTTGCTGTTGTCAATGAAACATGCAGGCCTCCAACAACTGTTCAGCACTTCACAGAGGAGCAGGAAGTTGCCACACTGCCTGTTGTAACAGGGCAGCAGTGAAATAGGATGGCTGCCAAAACCTGCCGCTTTGCCAATGGCCTGAGGCTGTGCCATCGTGTGTCACACCCGCAAGTTTATACAAGCAAGCAAGACATCATTATTAAGCAACCTGACTGAGACAGAGAGGAAATCAGATAGCTTACTCGGTAATGTTACACATCTGATTATCTAAAGCCATCATAAGCTACCGGTTCTTGTGAAATTTACACAGTCGAGCTTTAAAGTTCCCCTCCACTCAAAAATGTGTTTTGCTTATTATTACTTCACCTTCGCTGTGCAGAAGGATGTATGTGCAGAGTGTGACACCAGAAGACTGTTTTCACGTTTCTCTGCTAAAGCAGGGGAAAGTTTCTCTGAGCTCACCTTTAAATCTGTTTTGAAGGCGTGCACGTACAAGCGTGATTTTGGGACATCACAGTGGTCTAATATGCAACTTACGCGAGTGTGATGCGGAAGCTTAAAGTCTCCCGGTCACATACGGTGAGAATGGACTTTTTAGCAGTTCGACTTTTAAAACGAGAATAATTTGCATATTTATTGGATTCTTCAGTGGAGGAGAAGGAGTAGAAGTAATGTTCAGAATTTTAACAAGGTAATTGAACTGTTTTTTTGTGAAAGACACATCAGAAACACATTATTAATCAAACCAGAGTATTTTTATGCCTTGAAAGTGTGAGAATGTCTTCTAGTTCATCTCTCTGTTAATGTGCTCCCTACTCACTAGAGCCATTGTGTTTTGATTGGTATTGACTTATGGTGTGTACATCTACTGGAGGAAGCCAAACCTTTCTTTTTCTTCATGTTGGAAACGTACTCAAATCTTATCTGCTACAAGTGTGTTGCAATGTACTTTGACTCTTGTGACGAAATGCCTGAATGTACTGATTGTGTCTTAACGGTAGAAAAGAGCAGGTTGAGTCGAGCATGGCTGAACTTGGGGAAACCGGTCCTTATACAGTATTGCTCCAGTCCCATTTAATGATTCATTCATTCTCTCTCTCTTTCTCTCTCTCTCTCTCTCTGTCTGTCACGCAGGATAAGCTTCACGAGGATGTGAGAGAGCAGCCGGTGCCCTTTGCCCCTCCTCCCCAGAAGGTTTCATCAGAGGAGAGGAAGCAGCGCTGGGAAGCAGGCCAGATCGACTACCTGGGTGACGACTCCTTCGCCAACATCGAGCGAAAGCTTGACTCCTTCTTAAAGTAGCGGGCAGGCGAGGGAGCGTGACGGACAGAGAGAGCACCAGTTGAAGCTCTGTGTGGGTGGGGATTTAAGCACTGCTCAGCCAATCACAGGGGCTTGATTAGCAGGTGACTGGACGAATGCCTCTGTGCAACGTTCGGCCTCACTCTCTGCATCCGGTCAGTGTGTGCATGAGTGACAGAGAGTTTCAGTTTGACACAGTCCCCATGCACTCTTACCATTCATTTTTTTCTCTCAAAGGAAAAGTTTGACATTTCGGGAAAATACGCTCATTCGCTTTCTTGCCGAGAGTTAGATGAGAAGATTGATACCACTCACATGTCTGTAGGGTGAATATGAAGCTGCAGCCAGCAGCCAGTTAGCTTAGCTTAGCATAAAGACCGAAAACATATGTATAATTGTATAATTCTTAAATTTTTACATCTTCAAAGCTATTTTCATAATCCCACAGATGTTCACTGTCTGCAAGGAATGATAAAATGTTTGCTGGGAGGCGTATCCAATGTTTAAATCTAATATTGCCACTGACTGCACTGCTCCGCTGGGTAAATGTTGTATGTAAATGTTGGTTTTGACCCGGGCAAATAATTTATAATTCCGTGCAGACAGTAAACATTTGTGAGAAATACCTTTGGAGATGCAATTTGTTGCTGAGGTAAAACAAAAAAAGTCTACCCTTGTAGTTTACCTGCGGAACGCTGTGTGACCGAATCACAGACTAATTACCGTTGGGGCTGGGAAACAGCTTGCCTACCTCTGTCCAAAGGTGACAAAATCCTCCTACCAGCACATTTAAAGCTCAATAATTACCACGCTGTATCTCGTTTGATCAGTCCGTCCAAAACCAAAGTTTAAAAACATCAATTCACTGTTTTACGGGGGAGTTATGCATCATTACTGGACTATTTCTTGGCCGAGTGCAGTAATTTCCTGGAGTCTCCGCTGGTTGCCTAGCAACTTGTCGTGGCCACCTAGAAATAGTTCAGCATATAACCGCCTGTAAAACAATCGAGATACAACACGTTAATTAGTGAGCTTTAGAGGTGCTGGTAGGTGGATTTTGTTACGTTTGGACAGAGCCAGGCTAAATGTTTACCTGTTTCCAGTCTTTGCGTTAGGCTGCAGCTTCACCGCAGAGGCGGTCTCAGGCTGTCTGAGGGGCAGGGGCGAAAAAAAATGAAAAGGGCACCAGCTGCATGTGGTGGGGCAGAAAGTCATGATGCATTTATGGTGAAACGGTTCCCAACCCGGGTTAAGATTAAAATTGTTTTGTTATGTGACTCAGATATAAACTAGTAGACCTCTGTGATTAAAAACACTCAGGGAACCACTAACTATTTAACCATTTAGATGCACATAGGGGCAAACTAATTTTTCAAGCACGTAGTGCAGCCTATATGGCGCTGCATTGCGTTTTCTTCACTGGAAGGGCACTCTGAGGGCACTTTATCATGTTTTCTTGCACGTTGGGGCACCGTAGTGGGCACTTTATCATGTTTTATCTACCATAGGGGCATCCAAGAGGGAACTTCTTTTCACTTTTTTTTTTCCAAAGCATCTTTTCAGTCAAGCAGTGCTTCACCATAGAGACATGAGAAGTATAATCTTCTCATCCAACTCGAAGAAAGCGAATAAGCGTACTTCCCAAAATGTGAAACTAGTCCTTTAAGTGTTCTTCTGCATCTGATGGAGACGGATTCATAGTCTTCCTAACCTGTGGAAACTTTCAGCAACAACAGAAACTGAAGAAATGACCGTGGGCAAAGCCTACGGTTGAAGGGAGAATAATAAGTTTAAAAGTTGTTTCTGAGTTTTACCACAACTCCTATCCTGCAATAAGTCTCTTCATCATAAACCACTTTGATGCAGATACGCAGCGACTGGCTGACTTCCCTCGTACAGTCCCTGCTCTCCTTTTCAGCCAGTTATGATGATATCGCTTTAATCAGACAGTGTTCACCACCAGAGTACATAGATAGATAAACGTCCCTTCCTGTGCCTCTGACACTCACCAGCTCCCTGTGACTTCAGCTTTGTAATGTCTGGTATTCTATTAGGGCCAGAGCCTGTTGTGTTGTATTTGCGTGGCACAGAGTTCAAACGTGGGTCAGTAATGAAGTACATCCGCCCGCATCCTAAAGTGATGTTGACAGTCAGTTTTGTATGTATTTGCGTGCTCCCCAGACATGCCATCTGTACGCGTGCCCTGCATGTTACGTCCCTGCCAGACCCACATCAGTATATCTTTGTGCCATGACCTGTTTCATCACTTCCTGTCTGTAGTATTACCAGCTGCCTTATTGCCGTTCACTGTTTACAAAACCTCACTTACTGTAACTGCTGCTAGTAGCACAACAAATGAGTCCCTCCTTTCCCGTTGCCAATACCTCCTTTACTTCACTCCAGCTGTGTGCCCTTCAACTAAACTATCCTCTATAGCTTCTAACGATAAGAATAATAATATTCTCCTCACTCCGTTAGACACACTCCTACAAGAAGCTGGCGAGGTTGAGAGAAAAGTCCACATGCGATTTTCTCATCTTGTCAGTCTGCTAAATCCTGAATATGCATGAGTGTGGAACATAATTGTAGTGACTACGGTTAATGCAGGTCAGTCCTGTCCGCCAGCTGTTAACTGTACATCCCTGTTGAAGTGCTAATAAAGAAGTGGTGAAACATCACCTTTTATCCATCCCTTCTGTCATGAGTTTTGTTTTCTTTATACTCTAGGTAATACTGATTGGATTGGATGGAATTACAATCACAAGTGGCATCTTTAAATGTCTTATTTTGTCCGACTCGTGACATAAAACAGAGAAAAGCAGCAAATCCTCACATTTGAGAAGCTTAAATAAGTACCAAAACTGACTAATTGATTAATCGTTTCAGGTCTCATCAGATGCACGCTATTATGTAGTAAATAGATCATTTTTCCCTTTAATTTCATGTCTTAGTTAGAAAAGCACTTAAGTTCTGAAAGCTGCTTCATGTCTGGTTAAATACAGTAAGGACAAATGTACAAGATCAGCAGTCTGCATTTCTTTAATAAAGAGATGGCGAGCAAAATTCCCACATACAGAATATCAGAATCTTCACTGAATCTGTCAAAATGTAAGCTTGCCAGGTGGTGCATCCTGTAAATGAATCTGTATCAAAACATTAATTAAACAGAAGTAGAAATAACACAGAACATTAATGATAAACTGTAAAAGAAAAATGTACACTTTTCAAAATATGAACAATTCTCTGCACCCCTTCAGATGTGAAGTGTGAGACCCCTAAAAAGAAGACAGTCAACTATTAGTGCAGTTCAAAGACCACTCAATTTTTGAATTGTTTCCATGTAAATACATCAGTCAGACATCTACAGCTCCAACAGAGCTTTGATGTCATCAATGCGAGATGTTTTCCTCTCAGTGTTCGTGGAGCCAAAAGCCTTCTCCACCAGGTCCTGCTTCTTCTTCTGGATCTTCACCATGCTCTCCTCCACCGAATCCTTCACAATGAACTGCGGCAACAGACGCACACAAAATAAAAATATAGATACAAGCAAAATATTCCAATCAGTGATCTTTCTCACGTACCTCTCCACCAGGCACCTGAACAGGGATTTGTCTTGGTGACAACATACAGAACAAACAGACACAAACAGTTTTTCAGTCTTCACAGTGTAAACTGAACAGTATAAAACCTGTTAAGGAAAATGTGATGCCTCGCCACAGACAGGAAATGCACTAACCTTTCACTGCAGACCCTAATTCAACAGTACAAACATACTAGTTTTCTGACCTTGGTGACGCTGACTTTCCTCTTCTGTCCCAGACGGTGGCAGCGGTCGATACACTGCTCCTCCGTAGCAGGATTCCATGCCTAAAACACACAGTTAATTGCAAGTGAAGATGCAGTTCAGAACTCTTTTTTTTTTTGGAAAACAAAATCCCTTCAGCACGCACAACCTGATACATAAAATAAACCGTGGTTGTACATGTGAATGTGTCTGGTTCCTGGCCAGAATCAGTACTTACAGGGTCCATGAGGAAAACGTGAGAGGCGGCGGTCAAGTTAAGCCCCACCCCTCCAGCTTTGAGTGACAGAAGCATGATGGCAGGGCTGTCGTCTGCAGAGCTCTGAAACTCCTGGATGACCTGAGTCCTCCTCTTTTGGCTCATGGTGCCGTCCAAACGCACAAAACTGAAACCATGCTCTCTGGTGAAGAGGAGGGAGGACAATAATGCCAAGAGACAAGTCATAAAGTAACACAGCGGACAATTAAATTCATTAAATCTTGAAATTCTCTACTCAAGAGCTGCTGCACAGCTAACCTCTAAAAATCTTCAACCTCTACTGTGAATGTGTGTTTTACCTGAGTGGAATCTCCAGTATGGTGAGGAAGCGTGTAAACTGAGAGACGACCAAACACTTAACGCTGCTGTCTTCACAGCGCAGCCTGAGCAGGTTTCCCATCAGTGCCTGAACCTGCAGAGACAAAAACAGACTTCAAAGGAGGATCAACCATTTTCTATCACTGTCACACTGCTGAAGAAGACTTTCTGAGTGACTTCTGAGTAAAAAATTGGGGAAAGACTTGCAAAAAACACCAGGATCAGAAGAGCTACTAAATGGATATTAAGTTGAGACTCTTAAAGTCATTCCAATACACATCATACTTTTGGAGTTGGACCTCAACTGAATCCAGCTAAGTATGGAATGATGGAATTCAAGGCAATTTTGTACTGGAGCATTTCATTTTCCATTGAGAAAAAGTTAGAATGTAAGAGAAGACTAACATGATTTATAGTCAACTTCAAGTCAAAGATTTTGCAACAGAGCGTCTTACAAGAGTTCAACTCTAGCACATTTCTTTTTAAGGTTTAAAAAAATAGTGTTCTGCATTTTTTAGTGGTCTACGGAGTGTTTTTACTATTTTTATCCCCCAGTTAATTCTGCAGCATCCGTATGTGCAGTGTACCTTGGAGCTTGTGCTCCACTTCTCAGAGTTTTTACTGTTGTCTTCCTCCATTTCCTCCTGTGGAAACTCCACCAATTCACTGGTCTTGATCTCACTTCGACAGAGAGGACAACGCGCCACTTCCTATGCACAGACACACACACAGAGCACAGGGAAAAGATGGATCAGTTAATGATTGGCAGCTGAACAATTGATCACACAGTAGTAAAAACTTGCATTTTAAGTCAACTGTCAAATGACCCCTGCTGTCGGCCGAGGTCAGCACAGTTACCTGCTCAGTGCTGATAACCTGGGCGATGCAGGGTCGACAGTAAACATGGGCACAGTGTGTGATGACGGGCAGACGGACCGAGTCCAGACACACGGAGCACTCCTCGTCGGAGCCGCTGGCCAACACCAACCGCAGCTTCTCTATCAGACGCTCCCGCAGCTCTGCAGGCGTCGCTGTAGCACCTACAGACAAAATATTTGATCAATTTACATGTGAAAATGATGACAGAAGAAATAAATCTTTGTGAAACATGTATTGTAGACACTGACGTCATGTCCTTTTTCACTTTGGGAAAGGAGTTTACAGTCTAGGATTGTATTGCATATTCACCTCACAGTCTATATATTCATAAAACAGGCCTGGTAATTTGTTGCCTCAAGGTTTACACATCAATGGCAGCAGGTTACGTGCTTCACAACAAACTATGATCCCAGCAAATTCCACCATAGATTCAGCCAGCATTAATCTGAAAGAGGTCTAATCAGCCAGAAGAGCAACCCCCCCACAAGGACTGTAACCTGGGTATCAGAATTTATTTAATACATCAGTATAGATTTTATTGTTTGCATATCAAGTGACTCCAGTGTTCAGAAGCTATACTTCACTCAGTCACACTTAGTCTCATATCACATTGCAGGTTTTACCCAGGTCTGAGGAGGTTTTTGCCAGCAGATCAGGGTGGCAGCAGAGCTGTCGAAGCCTCATCAGGATGACCAACACATCAGCATAATTCCTCAAGACTGTCCCTTCAGCTACGTATCTGCACGCACACACAGTTAAGACAACTTAAAGAAAATACAGCAATATGCAACAGTTTACAGTAACATCCATGTAACATCTAATATACATCTATCAACAGCTGTAAGTTCTGTCAAAGTGGGCTCATCTACTAACTAACTCTTTATTTGTTGCTGATCAGTTTTATCATGTCATTTATTATTATTTAACATGCATGCGCATGTACACACACACACACACACACACACACACACAGACACATACCTGCTGATGGTGTTTCTTCCCTCATTGCGTGCCAGCTCGTACTCCTCTCTCTCAGCCTGGCTCAGCTCGACCAGCTCCACACACACTGTCTTCTCAGGCAGAGACACCAGGGGGCGCCCATTCACTTCACTGCTTTTGGTCCGCCGCAGGGTGATGCACTTCACCAGGGTCTGAAGGTTCCTGCACACAGTGTTGATTACCTGAGTTTATTAATATCTGATGTCTGATTATCAGTGAGACAATATGACTTGAATATTAAGCAGAATTACAACAACAACAACAACACTCACTCAGGTTGCTACACTGGGGACTCAACATCAAGTTTGTTAGCAACTGGTCTGATATAATCAGTTATAGGAGAACTTTTGAATGTTATTGGTAGGAATGTCACAACTTAGATGCCTGATACATTATTTATATGTATGGAATTAGAACTAGAAAACTATGAATGGAGACATCGTCCACTGGAATTGCATGAATGAAATTTAAAGTATCTACATAGACTTTTCTACTGTCTCACCTGACAAAAGGTGCCCAAATAATGTCAAGTCTACGCAGCCAGCACAGTCACTTTGGATTATATAATTCTGTTTGTTAATCAACTAGCAAGAACAGCAACAAGCAAGAAGTAGGTCCATCATCTCCAATAGCTGTGATTAACTTCTTCAGATAATAAGTTGAGTCAAATTTATTTACATAACACAAAATTAATCAATCGATCTCCACAACACATTACACCTTCAACCTTTAGGCCCTTGATTTGGACAAGGAAAAACTCCAAGACAGAACAAACGAAGAAATGTAAAAATATGAAGAACAGAACAAGACTGAAAGTAGCACTGACCTCACGGACCATACCACTTTTCACTTACAGTAAAAAGCGCCCTCTGGAGTATCATTACTACATCGCAGCACTGTAATATAACGCATCTGTGAGCACTCACTGCAGGCCGGTCCTGTCTCCTTGAGTAACGGGTCTCTGAATCACTCTGTTCCACCACTCTCTCACATCGAAGGGCTTCAGACGCAGGAAGGCCAGCAGCATCCACAAGTCCTTCACACTGTTCTGGACAGGAGTACCTGGAGGGGTGGAAGAATAAACACACACACACAAACAATTGATGACTGGCTTAATACTGAGACCGTATCTGTGTGTACTTGATTATGTCCTTCAAATAGTCAGTCAAAATGAGTGTTTGTGGTGGATGCTATGGATAAAAGTACTATCGTGACTGTTATCTCATTATCTCGATATTAATGTTACAGTATTTACTGAAGTATTCAAAATCACATGGTAAAAAAGTTAAACTAATGTTCAATTCATTAAAGTTTTTAGATTAGACAGAAATCTAATTACAAGATTAAAAAGTATATAAAATCTTAACTTGTTAACTTTCATTTAGACATGGCAATTGTGAACCATTATTATATGGAGATGACAAGCAATAATAAATCATCACCCAGCACAAGTATGTTTGTGTATTTATTTGTTGAATTTTCTGTGTGAGTGAGTGAGTGAGTGAGTGACTTAAGGTGCAGGTGTACCTGACAAAATCCAGCGCCGCTGAGCTTTTAGGTTGAGCACAGCCTTACTCATTTGTGCATTGGGGTTTCTTATGATGTGTCCTTCATCCAGCACAACCCTCAGCCAATTGATCCCATGGAGGGGACTTTTATTCTGAAAGGGAAACACATTATATTTGGTATTAAAAGAGAAGCAAATTATCTCCGCATAGTATATAAGTGCACATCTCTCAAGTGAGTATTTACATAAATGAAACATGCAGTCCAGGTTCAGGACAGACATTCATTTGCTGCCATTAGAGGATTTTGCTCATCAAAATAAATTAATACACAGTCCATCACATTACTGTAAGTTTGTCTCCCATATTTTCTTTTCTGTGTGAACACCTTGGCTCACCTTACCGCTACAGACCTGTCTACACTCACCCCAAAGTCGGCAGAGAGGACGTTGTAGGTGGTGATCACCACGTCCTGAGAGGACAGAAACTTCTTGCTCCTGTTGCGCTCCGAGCCGTAATACAGATACACGTTTAGCTTCACGTTAGCATGCACATGCTGATCAAACTGGTCCTGCACACACACAGAGGAAGAAAACATAACATATGCTGACTCCAGGGATGGAAAGGCAGCATTGAATGCAGCATCTCTGTTGTCAAAAGTTTACAAAATGACCAACAGAGCTTGTTTTCCTACAGGATGTAAAATGTACTCTTTTTTGACAATGCTTGTGGTCATATGTTAATCATTCACTTGCTGTTCAATGTGGCCCTGCGCTGTAATTGTATGTAATTTTTGTTTTTACCTGGAGCAGCAAACAAGCTTCCCTTTCTCTATCCACCTACACTTGTCACCAAGCTAATAATAGCAGGACAGTTCTTAAATGAAGTTCAGTTACCGAATGTGTGTTTTTGTGTGTGTTTTGTTGTGTAAGGCTGTATTCCTACCAGCCAGTTGCTGAGCACAGAGAGTGGGGAGATTATAAGAGTGGTTCTAGCTGATAAGTCATCTGCACTTTCAGCAATGGAGGACTCCACACCTGCACATACAAAAGTTATACAAACATCTCCAATGTCGCTACATACAACTTTTTTTCACCAAGTTAATACAGTACGTGAAACTGAAAACGTCAGGTAAAAAAATACTATTAGAACTCACTCAGTGTGGGAGTGTCCTTCTTGGCAGTTTTCTTCTTCTTTGAGCCTGTATCTGATGGTGAGCCACCCAGTGCTGCAGCAAAGTCCAGATCCTCCAGCAATACTGGGGCCTCTGCACAGCCACAATAACAACAGCATTGAGTCAAAAATTAACAAAATTATGATAAATTCAATTCACTGGTCTTTTCAAGAAGGTTCCCTGTCAAGCTATGTCACATAGTGCCTTCCACATGCACGTACTTTGACAAATATGATGAATAAGAGTTTACTGGGCTTGTACCTTTACTGGGCTTTCTTTTGGTAGCTTTCATCTTTCCTTTGCTCGTACCTGTAAGGGGAGAAATCAGGTAAAAAATTTATGTAAGCCACAAAATCCATGGAAGAAGGCAAAAGCACACGAACAGAGTGAACAGATATTTTAAAGTTACTGTAAAAGGCGATATATATATATAGAGACGACGATCAATTCTTACTTTTATCTGACTTGTCCACTATCTCCACTACGTTTGGTGAATCAACAGAGATCACCTCCACCTGAGGACTGACCCACACAGGAGCACATCAGGTTATGTAAGGAGAAACTTAACTGATTCCTGTGAAGAAATTAAGTCGCTGGAATGAAATACAAAGAGCATAGTGAAGTCAGCTGAATCAATAACTCCACTGACGGCCCCAAACATTATTACATTTTACATAGCAGGTGTGCACGTGTGACGTAAAGACTGATGGAAAAATATATGGAAATATGTCCAGATTTTCATTCTTACCTTTACACATGATAATAAAAAACATATCAGTGACAATATAATCTGAACATGCCAAATTAAATTAAATCACACTTACAGGCATAGAGAACTAGCTGCTGCATCACTCACTCCTGCTCCATCGCCTGTACTGCTGCTTCCTGAAACAAAGACACCACATCATCTCTCCTGTTAGTGCTCTTGTTCTGTTTTCTTGCGTGCAAGCACGTGCACATTTCCCCACAAACACTCACAAAGAAAGATAAAGGAAGACTGAACATTAGGCAGAAAAAAATAAAATAAAAATCAGCAAATCCGCAGCAGCTAATTTATTGAAAGTTGAGTGTACCTTTCAGTTTCTGTGGTTTAGTTTTGGCTTTCACAGGGGAAGACTGCTCCTCCTGCACACATGGAAACAAACACTTTATAATGGTTGAACACAAGTCACTGCATACTGACTGAAAAGAACACATTCACACACAGCTAGGCTTACACATTTCTCCACAGGCAGAGGCTTTCCTTTGTGGAAGTTGGTGAGGATCAAAGCGATGGTTGTCAGAGTTTTTCCCTGGAAAACACAAAACAGGAGTTTCAGTGTTGATTCATCAATAAATATTTGTTTTAACGGTAATGATACTGCATTTGTCAGATCTGTGTGAAATATGTGTATGTTTGTGTGTGTGTGTGTGTGTGTTATTCACCAGTCCCATGTCATCTGCCAGTATTCCCCCACGAACTCTCTCAGGTATTTCTTTGGCAGAGAAACACGTGAGGCTGTTATAGTAAAGCTCGCCTCTCTTCTCCCAGAAGGGCGGCAGCGCGGATTTGTTTTCTTGTGCGCACATCCAGGAGAGTGCCTGCTTCTGGTGCGGCAGGAGAGGAGTTCCCACAGACTGCAGAGAAAGAGAGCTGCATGTTCATATTAAAGCCCTACTATGATAGAAATACACAGCAACAACTATTTTTCGGTTTGCAAGAGGGTGACAACTGGGAGGTGAGAAGCAGTTTCTCCAAAAACTGCAGCGAGAAAGAGCAGACAGAAAGGAAGAAGACATGCATGGTTTGCTGACATCATATCAGACATTTAGCTGATGCTTTTATCCACAGTGACCTAGAATGTGTCCAATATTAGAATTGGCTTCAATTTCTAAATCAGCAGCATTTCAAATGACCAGTAGCAAAGAGTCTAAGCTGAAGGACTCCGATAATATTCTTGTAAAACAGACTTTTAGTGGACATAATAGAGAAATCTGAGGTTAAAAACGATATTCAAACAATGACAAACAACATCCAATCATTAGTTCTTGACATAATTGTTGTGAGAGTAGTAAGGAATACAATATAAGAAAAATGCTGACCAAAAACAGATACAGTGCAAACAAATAAATAGATCAAATACAACCTCTGCTGCTTCTTTCTCTCCATCTTTACTCTCCATCAAGCCTTCAAAAAGGTTGTCGAATGCATTCTTCAGCTGAATGAAAAAAAAAATAAGTGGAAAAAAAGGTGAAGTAAATGTTAAGAACATGACTGCAAATGTACAGTTATTCCACATCATTTTAGCATAAAAATATACAACAAATCTGATGAACAATAAATTCTCTAAACTCTAAAAAGTCTTGACATTAATGAATTTTAACAGCCTTAATTAACTAACAATGATATGCTATTTTATGCTATCCACACACGATCAGATAAGGAATACTTATCTCATACCCGGTTTACATTAACTATCCAAAACATGTGAGCTTAATAGACATTTTTTGCTGCTACATTGTAACAACATCAACATTAAGAGCTGCAGACAGCATGGACATGATTCGATTTATTTAGTTTTAATGTGACAGTGAAGTAAATCTTAGAAAGGTGGATGATAAATCAAAATCTACTGTCAAAAACTGACGGGAAAGGAAAATGATGTTGCTCTACGATTTTCCTTGGCAGATCAAAACAAATGCAAAGCTTACATTTTTGCTTCAGTTAATGCCAAATATTGCTAAAATATAACTAAATTTAAGTAGATTACCTCCTCTGCAGTTAGTGGGATGGTTAAACCTTTTTTAGGCAATGCATGAGGACCTTGACTGTAACTTGATTCCTGATTTGCACCTGAAATCAAAAACATGAAGGTACATTCACACACATACACAAAATAAACGGAGAAGTTACTGACAATGATTGAAACTGGCTTTTTAAAGCAACAACGTGGGCTACATGGATAAATGTGAGAGGTTTTCCATCAGGAGGCAAGTGAGATCGGACGGTTGAGTGCGTTTGTACCTGTTGGTCTGCTTCCACTGGTGTTCAGTTTATATCCGCGACGTGCCATGAATTTAATCACGGCATTTTTGTTCTCGTCTTTCCCCCAGAAGGACAGCATCACTGGCATGGTGAAGGAGTTTTTCGTCCCTGAGTGTACCACCCTGACACAGCAATGAGACAACGATATACATATATAGACAACACAAAATCACACACCGTTTTTATCCCACGGTGGACATGAGCTCATAGCTCCTCTTAAAACAACTGAACAATGAAAATATGAAAAAGAGTAGAGTAATTACACAATAATCTAATCAAATACAGATATTTATGGGGAGAGTGTCAATAGCCATTTCTGACATTCAACATCACAGGCCAATAACAATCTACTCACCCCTCTACTTTGGCCAAATTGTTGTCCATGACGTGGGCCATAGCTGCTGCCAGCTCCCGTTTGATGTGGCCCACTTGGTTGCCATAAATGTTGGCGACCATCACTGCATTGCGGTCGTATGGATTCTGGGGCTGTCGCACTAAACCCACCATTTCTCCTCGATTCACCTGTCCAGAGAGTCAAACACACACTGTATGATTTTAAGGTGTCTCAACCAACATCTGCACTATGTGACAGCTCTGTTTTGTCTCCTTTGTGAATCAGTGCACTAGAGGAATCAAGGCGACCCTGGCTGATGCTCACCACCCCTGTGTAATATCTGAGGCCGACCACAGTGCCCTGCAGATGGCCAAACAGCACGCTGCCGTCTGCGTCCGGCTCCTCGGACGCTGCAGCTCTGATGGCCTGGGACAGGGTCTCTGCACTGGTCTCATGGCGGTCTGCGAAGAGGTCCACCTCACTGTGCCTGTCCCAACCGAACCTCCACCTGCGGGAAAACATGACACCTGGAGCACACAGACAGAGAGACAAAAACAAGTTAAGAAAGTGGAGAGCACTTTCAGCAACACCACCTGTCATTTGGGTGCACAGAGGTGGAGCTGCAGGTTGCAACTGCAGGAAAAGTTGAGCCAGGTACAAACTGCTTCATTAACAGAAGACACACAGGTTTATAAGCGGGAAACTAGCATAAAGGTATACCTACACTGGAACTAAATATTGCTGGATAGCAAAGCCAGCTATTAAAGTGACTAACCAGAGTCTCTCTACAGGGTTATGAGCTATTTAATTAGTCACAGCTAACGTTACGGTACACTCGTCGCTTCATCACATAACCGTTCATGTAACTTAGCCTAATGTTAGCTAGCTAGTTAGCTAGTTAAAGAAAACTACATTTTAACGCTGCTTGCAAGCTAAACATTTGAGTTATTAACGTTAGGTTGTTAACGCTAACGCTAGCTGGTCGTACACTGTCTTGTCTAGTAATATCTCTAACTAACGCTATATAAATAATTACAGAGTGTGTGATTTATCTGTAACTAACAATTTCGTACTATTTTTCTTACAGTTGGCGGTTGTCGACTTTTCAGAAAGGATGGTTGTTTGGCCTCTCAGCTGCGCTGCTGTTGCTGATGTTTTTGTGCTACTTCTGATTTTGGTAAATCAGGAAGTGTCAAGTCAGTTGCAGTTAGTGTACAACGTCCGGTAGTACCTTTCAAAATAAATTCTTATTTTGGACACTATAATGATGCTACAACTACAAATGATTTGTTGTCTATACATTTGTTTATAATTTAAAAAAAAAGACATATAAATACGTATTTATTAAAATGTAGTCGCTGCTGTCATTTCACAGCTTATAAATAGCTGCATTGTCCTGTAATGATGTGATCCTGAAATGTGTTGTTTTTAAAAAGTGCTTTATAGGGACTTATATAGTTGTTAATGTAACAGTTGAATATTGCATTGCAATTTGTATCCAGTACACTTTATTAGGCATGCTGTAGATATCCAACTGGGATTGGTTGTCTGCTTTTGCTGGCTAAAAAGATTTTAATGTTCACAATCGTGTGTGAGCCTGTGCTGTGCAACATAACATAAATCTTATTTAATATTTCTCCCTGACACAATTTAGTCCTGATGTTGACTGACAGAAAATTACTTGGCAATAATAAATCAAGGAATTGTTTGAGTTAGTTATCAAGCAAAAATGCCAAACATTTGCTGAATGCAGCATACAAATGTACTTTTCTTTGTTTTACATCACTCTGAATTGAATATCTTTGGGTTTTTGACTGTTTGCTGTTTCACAAAAACAATCTGAATGTCACCTTGGACTCTGGGAAACTGTGATGCCTAATTTTCACAATTTTCTGACATTTTATAGTAGGGCTGAACGATATGCAAAAACCCCCCAAAAATCATATTGCGATTATTTTGACAGACATCGCGATATATGTCCCGATTTTAGTGGGAATTTTTGAATTTCATTTTCACTGAAAAAAATATAAAAATGATGATGTGATTTTTGCTGGGGTCTGTACCAAACAAGCATGTTTCCTTAGATCTGGAGAATATGATTTGTAGGCCTGGGCATCTCTGTAACACCACAAAGCTTCATTTATAATGGTATGCTGTGGCACACTTTACCTTTTATCAAAAAATTAATTGTTCAGCTTTTTTTATAGACAAAATGATTAATCAGTTATTCAAACAAAAAAAAACTGTAGCTTAATCAATAATGAAAATGAACATTTGTTGCAGCCCTTATTATTGATTTATTTATTTCTGTTATCATGCGCTATAGATTTTATTCTGAAATCAAAGTCACCGTGTTTCCGGTGTTATGTCCGTGCGGATTTTCAGTCCGACGCAGAACACAGGCAGCTGCAGCTTTTTTGCCAACTACGTTTTTACGCGCCCATTGCGTTTTGCCCAATGAGCTCTACGGAAGCCGCTAGGTTCCGATTCCGCTCGGTTTGTTTCTACGACGTTCCGCTTCCTCTCCAGCCAGCCAGGCTCCTCCCCGGGCCAAGCAAAGCGCCAGGCTGAGAGTCCTCGGGGGAAATAGACAGGAATAAAGTGTGTGTGATAAAAGACCACACCGTCGCTCACCTCCCCAGGGAAGTTTGTGAAATCTCAGTGTCAAATCTGGGCTTTAAACGGAGTGAAAATCAGCAGAGACGGGGCGGAGTTTCGCAGTTTGTCCGGAGTGCGGTCGATTTTTTGCGGTTGACAACCGGTGAGTTTAGCTTTTCTCATTCAACACAGCCAGTCTTACATACAAGTTGCTTATTTGGTAACAGTTTGGTTACTACTAACCTTTTTTTTGGCACAGGAAGCAATCAGACGGAGTGCCATCTTCTTTTCCCTCTTCTTTTCCTCTTTGTCTCTTCAGGGGATAAAAATAAAGTAACAGCAGGCACGAGATTCAGGTCCTAGAGTTAGTAGGATTTGTGGCTTTCTTTCCTTTTAATTTAAACCAAAGTAATGACTCTACAGGGACACTATAATATTGTAATAACATGACATGTTAACACAAAACATCTGCAACAACAGCCAATGGAGTTTGGTCTACTTCACTTAAATGGGCCTATGAATATCTGGAGAAGAGGTTCAGAAGCTGGTTTAATAAAATGTAATTGAACTTCAAGTTACAGTGTGTTCTGCACAACAATGTACGACATACATAAAGTATAATGTAGTTGAATAGAAATGTATTGTTATTCCAAAATATTCTAAGTTTAGTTGCTTGCTACCTCTGCTACCTACTAAATGTGTGAAGAAGGCTTTAAACAGCATCTAGACCTTCATGTAAGGGAGATAAAAGAAAGTATAATAGGACCATGTGGGTTTCACTGGGCCACATGACCTCTGGAAAATCTTGACCATGGAAATGCCACACACCAGTGTCTAAAGACTGGTAATCCTGCAGGCACACTGAACCAGTCATTCATGCACTAGCCCCTGAAACTAACAAGACTTGACTGTGGGACCCGAGGCTAGTTTTGTACCAGGTCCAAGTTGTGGAGTCAAGTTCTGGCGACGGCCTCGGGACCTCAGGTTCCCAGGTTGGTGATTTGATTTGTCAAAATGTTGACACAGGGGTGAGGTAGCTGTTTGAATAACAGGATAAGGTGTTCAGTGTGGGCGTGCAGCTGGGCAGTGTGTTTACGCTTCATTCACTGCCAGACCTATAATCAGTGACTGTAGGAGGCAGTGAGCTCAGACAGTGTGTGTGTGTGTGTGCACATATAGAGTACATGTGTGTGCTTTTTGGTCTGTCTGTGTGTATCTGTATGTTTCTGTGTTAGTGAATGAAAGGGGGCAGAGTGTGTGTGTGTGTGTTTGTGTGTCGGCTTCATCACTCCTTCCAGGAAGTCCTCCGCAGAATTTCCTTTTATAGAAGCCGAATACAAAAGGCTTGCTGTCCACTTCCTGTAAACAGCTCGGCGGCTGTGTTTGCTGCATTCTGGTTGGCCGGCCCGGTCCTGTGACCCTCTGGGGCTCGGGGAGTTCCAGGATGAGGAAGTGGGCTTCCCTTGATGGCGGTCAGCCACAGGGAATAGAAAGTGCTCTGATGCAGCGAGAGAGTGGAGAATGAGGAATAGAAATTATAAAGGGCAGAGCGATATGACTCTGAGGCACAGCGATGATGAAAAGGGACTTCCTGTGGATTCAGAGCAGGTGAGAGATGCAGTTGGAGGATGTAACGTAGTCTGTGTGGTAACCAAGCATGCAGAGTTGGAGGGAATAAATCAGAAAAAATAAAAGCATAGAGACAGGAGTGAAGGAAAGTGCAGCCTGCAATTGCAAATGGAGCATATCCACATCAATACAGCTTAGTCAATATATCAATTAATCATTTGATGTGTTTAATGTGGCTATGAGCTGAGAGCAGTTCAGCCATAATTACTTTGCCCTTCTCAAATTGTTTCATTTGAATAATCTTTACAATCTTGAATGGGGTTGTTGGAACATTTTCCATACTAGTACCATTACAATACCCGAGTTTAGGTACTGATATCAAAATTATACTTTATTCATGACCTTATTTTGAGAAATATTAACACATGTCTCGACAAACTGCTTTATTTCATTTCACAAAACCAAAGCTGGAGCTCTCAAATGTTCTCAAATTTTGCCTACACGTAAGCAGCTGTACAGCTCTGCTTTGCCAAAATAAATTTCTAAGACTTGGCTAAATTGGCTAAATTTGGATTTAAACCTGCATTAATTGATTTTTTCTGGCCACTTAGGGGACACCCTGTGTAGGTTTTTAAACTACTAAACTGACGTGTGAACCAAAACAATAAAGTTGTGTTCTTCAAAACCAAAGCAAAGAGCTGAAAGACGTTAAAACGTGTAGGATTCAGGGGGACTGCGGAGTCGGGTGATAGTTCTCTGTGGGTTCATCACTACGAGCGGCCGCTTTCACATTACACACAGTTATTTGATCTATTGTTAATATAAACATTTTTTGATTAGAGCAGCTTTATATCAGAAACTGTCTGACCAAAGAACAAGCACACAAGATTACAAGTCTGACCAGACACTTGATGTTAGCTTTCAGTACTTGACATTTTTGGATACTCTACGGTGCAGTGGACACATTTAGCTTGGTACCCAAAAAGTATTGAAGATCACCACCAAAGGTGAAACTTTCAAACATAATGAACATAATTCTGTGTGAAAGGAAAATGTTTTTGACTCTCTCTTACTCTTTTAATTGTCTTATGACCACTCAGATATACACCGACTTTGTGCATTATATTGGAAGCTGGTTTTAATATTTTGTTCACCCCATTTACATATATGAGAGGGGCAGAGCGTTAAAACCACCTTTCAATATAATGCACTCCAGTACAACACCACCACCCACTACGACCTCAATAATAAACATAAAGTA
Organism: Oplegnathus fasciatus; assembly: GCA_003416845.1. NCBI lineage: Eukaryota > Metazoa > Chordata > Actinopteri > Centrarchiformes > Oplegnathidae > Oplegnathus > Oplegnathus fasciatus. Next base: position 654,189 of record NTHP01000337.1, read on the forward strand.
GAATTATTACTTCAGTCAGTGTCAGCAAAAGCTGAAAAATTATAAACTTCGTAAAAATAGAATTCATGGCAGAGCTGTTGTATTGGATCACATTAGATTGTACAGGTGAACTTAATGAAGTGGCCGTTTGGTATATGTTGCGACCTCTTTGGGGGTCTTGGCCACCGCATTTCTCTATTTCATATTATTATAGTATATTGACATGAAATTGAGAACAGCAGCAAGCAACTGTTGACATTTCTGTAACTAGCAAATCTTTGGAGTTTGTTCTTGATAAAATGATCAAAACTTTCTGTTGATCTGGACAAATCGTTTCAGCAGTAACAGGGAGTGTGCAGAACACAAACACACAAGTGTGTAGCCTGCAGTGCTGATGTGTGCACCTGCCTGCTCCCCTCAAAGTTTTTTTTCTGCTGCGCTCAGTAAGCTTAGCTCGAAGCTACATAAAAGATGTACAAGTGCTCACAATGGAGCCCCTGTTGGCAAGAGGAGTGTGTGTTTTAGGGCAGGGAATGTGTGTGTGAGACGGGGCCTGCATGAGGAGGAGCCTTGTGTGTGTGTGTGTGTGTGTGTGTGTGTGTGATGAACAGCAGAACGTGCCCAACCCCTGCAGCCCTGCAGCTATGGAATTCCTACTGAGAGACAACTTGTCTAAGCCTGGCCAGCCAGCACCCAACATTCAGTCCAACACACACACACACACACACACACACACACACACACACACACACACACACACTGACTTTGAAAATGCACATTAAGGCTGGACTGGGTCTAATTTTGTCCTGTCGGGGCAAGAATACACTTGTCCCATCCAAGATCGCTGAGGAATGAGGCGGCCTGCTAAGACCTGCCCTGAGAAGGCTGAAAAAAGAGAGAAAGAGGGGTTAGGAAGCAGTGAGAGCTAAGTAGATAGCTGAGCACTAGAGAAAGAGCTGCACACACTCACTGGGAATACAACAGTTTTCATTGTATACCTGGTCTTCTGTTAGACACAGAAGAGGCAACAAACAGGTGAGTACTCAGCAGCAGGCGAAGGCACTGAAAAGACGTTTGAGGGGCGTAAAGAGAGTTAGGGGAGTGTCTCATTCTCTGTAGCTGGACTAGCTCACTGGGTTGTGTTTTTGTAATGATGTGATTCTTGCAACAATGGAAAATGTTAAGTTTACGATAATTTTGCATGACCTAAGGGGTGAAAAGCCACCACAGGTAGCACACAGTCATCCTGTGAATAGAAATAATTGCACAGTAGAAAGACATGATGCAGGGAGGGGAATGATTTAGCCGCGAGTCAAGTTAGTGCTGATGTGTGTTCAGCTTGTGGCCCGAGGACTCGGTTATTACATGGGGCAAGTCAGCTTGCGTGAAATGGCTTTTTCGATAACCTCAAAGGTTTAATGTTGTTTGTGTTGGTTGTTGCGTAAAGGAAAGGATTCTGCGTCCAGATATCTTCACAGGTGGACCCTTCATTTGTTCTGTGGTGTTTTGTATCAGAGGTGAATCAGTTGCAGGAGGAGGACTTACTATATGTGTGTGAAAAAGAGGTCATAGGCATACCTGCCTGAGCCACGTCGTGTTATCCAGGCTTAATACGCGCTGTGTCATCAGCGGTCAGACGCAGGAAGTGAGGAAACCTTTGTTTGCTTCCTGTTTCCTGTCTGTGATGTCACCAAGAATGCAGGCTGCAGCTCGGAGTCGATTGAACTGCTTGCTCTGCAAGACTGGAAGAGGTGCTTTTGAGGTTGAGAGTTATATGTGTGTGTGTGTGTGTCTGCAATCTCAGTTTTCGCCATATTAGGGTAATGGGTAATGATGTCTAGCAGTGGTGGCAGAAGTGCTCAAATCAAGAACCAACAATACTCCATTATAAGTAAAAGTCCCTCATTCAGAATCCAGTACTATCACCAAAATCAAGTTTGTTCTGCAGAAAAGAAACTGTCCTATGATTGATATATTATTATATATGACATTATTAGGTTATTTATACTGATTCATCAATAACTAAGTAACATTTTAGTCTTGTAGCTGTATACAGTTTGGTAGTTTAGTCTAGTGGTTCCCAACATAGGGGTCAGGGCCCCTCCACTTATTACTTTTCTCAGATCTGTGCTAAGATAATTTGATCTCTGTGGGCCTCAAACTATTTTAAAGGACACAGTCTGAGAAGTTTAGAGTTGAAATGTCTCTTTGGAACTGCTAACAACTCAAAGACATGTGACAAGGGGACCCTAGGCACTCCTTTCTTGTTAGGGGTCACAGGCCAAAAAGATTGGAAACCACTGTTTTAATCATAACAATCATCGTATTTTATAAGCTTATCATATGTTGTTTTATGTAAATTAATAATCTGAAAAGTAGTAGTGGAGTAAAAAGTAGAATATTTCCCTCGCAGAGTAGAAGTATGAAGTAGTATGAATTGGAAATACTCAAGTCAAGTGTAAGTACTGAGATTTCACACTACCCAGCTCAGTTCTCCTTCTCCTTCTTGAGCTGTTCTTCACTCCTCTCCCTTTAACTCCAGTTCTCATACCATTCTGTCACCCACTCACTCGCAGACTCTCTCTCTCTCTCTCTCTCTCTCTCTATCTCTGCCTCCTTTCCTTCCTCATTCATTCGTAACAGTGAGCGAGACTCAACACGTCACTTTGCCCGTTCAGCGTTGCTTCCTGTTCACGCCGTCTGTTCCCTTCGCTCCAACAGTCAGTGCTGACCCACGGATTGTGGCATGGATGGTTTAGTTAGGTCTGTGTGAGTTTTTCTTGATTCGCCATTCGGTTGTTTCGTCCTCTGTGTAATGTAGGCTAAGCTCTACTTGATTCTCAGCCGTTTCTCAGTAGCATTTTTGGGCTAACATGTAAAGCTTTGGCTAGCATTGTGAAATC
>NTHP01000337.1:657301-676180 GCA_003416845.1 Oplegnathus fasciatus
AAAAAAAACAGGAAGAAGAAGTGAACCAGTGATTGAGCGTGCAACAGACTCGCTGTATTTCTTGTACGCATCGTCATTTGTGTGTCTCATCCCGTCTGTGCAGGTGTACGTGTGTGTAGATGTGTGACAGCGGAGTGTGTGAGGACAAGCCCCCCGCCCCCCCTGTCAGGATGAGCAGCCAAGGAGGAGGACCCAAGGACTCCCAGTCAGCCAATCACAGCTCTCGGCCGCTGCCGTCTGTACCGGAGGAGAGGAAGTCTAGAAACAAGATCATCTCGATGTTTGCCTCTGAGAAAGGTGAGCAATATGAAGAACTGACACACTTAATGTGGACACACATGAAGCAAAAAAAAAATGCATTGCATTGGATGACCAACACATTGACCCTCGACCTTTACCTGCAGGAAGCAGGAAGAAGGACCGGGACAAGGACAGGCCTGAGATCTCCTCCCCCTCAGACTTTGAGCACACCATCCATGTGGGTTTTGATGCTGTCACTGGAGAGTTTACTGTAAGTATCTAACCGTAATACTGTGAAATGTGTTTGTTTATATTTGTGACATTTTACAGACCAGAATTGGGGTTGCAACAGCATCACCAAGTTTGTGTGTAAGGTCTTTCCTAAGTTCCTACTAACTACTTGCTAGTTTTAAACTAGTGATTTACAAAATTGTGTTGCACCATTAAAACTTCAGGGAATAGTTTGACATTTTGGGAATCACATTTATTTGCTTTCTTGCAAAGAGTTAGATGAGAAGATCGATTCCACTCTCATGTCTGTACGCTAAATATGTAGCTCGAGCCAGCAGCCGGTTAGCTTAGCTTAGCATAAGGACTGAAAACAAAGGGAAATAGCTAGCTTGCCTCTGTCCAAAGTCTCTCTAGAGCTACGAGTTTCAGTGCATTATCTAAAGCTGACACCTGGCTACAGGATGTTTTTCAATCTATGTGTATGTGTTTGTCCAGGGCATGCCGGAGCAGTGGGCCCGTCTCCTTCAAACCTCCAACATCAGCAAATCAGAACAGAAACAGAATCCTCAGGCCGTCCTCGACATTCTCAAGTTCTACGACTCCACCAGTGGAAAACAGAAATACCTCAGTTTTTCAGCCTCCGGTCAGTTTTCTTTTGCTCAACAGATAAGTGAAAGTCCGATGTTGTAACCACACAGACTCACTCCTCTGTCCTTATCTCTTTCAGATAAAGACTCACAGTCGGTAAGTAGTTCCACTCATCACTTCCACTCTCATTCATAACATTACATTGAATACATTTAGTAATTTCTTACTGTCACTCTGATTAATCTATGTATGTTCGCCGTTGCAGCCAGGCAAGCAGGGTACAACGACCTCCCCATCAGGTGGCAAGGATGGAGACGACGATGATGATGACGATACACCACCTCCAGTCGTGGCACCGCGGCCAGAACACACAAAATCAGTGAGTCAAGATAACAAGATTGTGTTTTTTTTAAAACTTTAAAATACAGGAAAGCACATTGTTATTTTATAAAAACAGTTGTACTTATTGTATGCTAATGTCACCTAGTTTACCCTTTTATTTGAGGCATTTAGTTGTTACTTTTAGTCTTTATTACTTTAAAGAAAGCTGAAAATCCAATCGTCAAAAATTACAAGCAGCTAAAAATAAGAAGCACAAGATCACCCAAGGTCAGTATTCTGAAATTTTATCTTCCCTGTGTTGTGTCAGGTGTACACGAGGTCGGTGATAGACCCACTCCCCGCTCCAGAGGGAGACGCCGCCTCGAAGGCGGCTGACAGGCAGAAGAAGAAGGGAGGCAAGATGACCGATGAGGAGATCATGGAGAAACTCAGTATGTAAAACAGACACCAGAAATGACGCATCGCAGACAGAGCCACATCTATTTTTGGCTCCAGTAGTGACTGAACTATTTTCTTTGTGACTCCTAGGAACTATTGTGAGTATTGGAGATCCCAAGAAGAAATACACTCGCTATGAGAAGATTGGCCAGGGGTGAGTCAGAATTGAGAATAGATTGAAAATTTGATGGAGGCTATTTAGTAAGTTGCTGACCAAAAGGGGAATGTTAACCAACCCTGAATTGTGTAGGATGGACAATGAAAAAAAATTTCAGTAGAAGAAAAAAATAAGGAAAAGCCTTTTATTTTACCTCTTACTGTTTTTCAATTTCAGGGCATCTGGCACAGTCTACACAGCCATAGATGTTGCCACAGGACAAGAGGTAAGGTTATTTCAGCTTGTGTCAAAAACAAACATCAGTGGTAGGGTTGAAGTTTTAATACGTCAAAATAAAAGTAAACTGTGGAGTGGCAGAGAAGGAAAACCCGTCACATGCAGCCTTGTCGGCATGTTGCTTCTGTGGTTTGAGTAACGAGAGGACTGACTTGAGGATTGAGTTTTTGTTCACACTTATTCAAAACAACATTTTACCACGCGGTGGGACTGTAAGTTGCCATTTTAGCAATAAAAGTAACTGGAAGAAATTGTTGTAGGTTGAAGTGCTGCTCCTGTTGTATTACTGTTTATTACGGCATTTTATCATCAGCCTTTAGAACAATAGTTGCGTGGAAGCATTACTGCAGTTTGGAGAAGGCGTCTTTGTTTCAATACAGGTGTTTTTCCAGGGAAACTTATCAGAGGAGAGTTATTTTCCCCTTGCAAAAAGATCCTATTCAAAATACATACTAAAATCCTAATTAATCTATTGTAATGTTTTCTCTTGGCAACTTTACATCTTCCAAAGATGAGTTAAAAGTATGGACAAGTAGCATTGCAAGTTAATTAGTTTGCATGTATCGGTGGTACCATATTTACAGGATCTTGTGCTCTGCAGGTGGCCATCAAACAGATCAACTTGCAGAAGCAGCCAAAGAAAGAGCTAATTATCAATGAGATCCTGGTCATGAAGGAGATGAAGAACCCCAACATTGTCAACTTTGTAGATAGGTAACACTGACCTGACACACTGTATAGACAGATGTACAGTATACATCCACAGCACCAACTGTGAGTCGACAGCTTTGTGGATGTGACCGTGTGTGTGTGCATTTTTAGCTTCCTCGTAGGAGACGATCTTTTCGTGGTTATGGAGTACCTGGCTGGTGGCTCGCTAACTGATGTCGTGACGGAGACGTGCATGGACGAGGCTCAGATTGCCGCCGTCTGCAGAGAGGTAGGATTCTTTTGGTTTGAAAAAACCTTAAAAAAACATCAGTGAAAATCTGTCAAAGCACCTGTTTCATATATCCAGTGAAGGGCTCAATAGATCCCATGTGATTTTATAGAACAATGGAACAATATGACCCAGAAACCACACACATCCTCTCATGCCTGTGGCTCATTTATTGACCAGAGCCCATATTTGTCAAGCGTCTCTGAGTAGGAAAACAGGCTTAACTGGCCAACATGTTTGGCCCGACTTTTAGTGCTCAGAGTAAAAGCATTTTCTTAACTTTGGAAATTAGTTCAATCTCTGCCATTATTAAGGGAGCTCCAGAGGTGTCCTAACTTGTTGTTGTTAGGCCAGGAGTTAGCAGAGACATATGCACACGTACCATCGGAGGAGAGATGTTCATTGATGACAATGAGGTTATTAAAAGATACAGTTTTGGAAAAAGAATTACACATTTTTGTGACTGACCTTGGGTGGGATGCAAGAGGGAGTGCATATGCTCTCTCCTCCCGCAAGGTCCTCGCTCATGGCAGCAGGAGAAATGCAGCTTGATAGCTCTGACAGAGCCTCAGAAAATGTACAGATTCACAAGCTGCATTCATGCAAATTGCGAGTTAAGTAATTCATTATTTAAAATTATAGATGTAGGGCATTCAGAGTTACTTACCAAAATGTATTATGTGTGTCCTTGAGGTCTGACAAACGTGTTGAATGCATTTCCTTCCTCCTAAAACATTTGCAAAGCTGCTTTTTATTAAATGTTTGAAACCTGCATTGTTTACATCAAATTTTACTAGCTTACAGTCTTCTTTGCCTTCCCTACCTTTTCTGGCATATTGCTGTGTTCTTTTGCGCATTACCGCCACCTGTAGGTCAGTGAAATACTGTGAAAGTATTTGCAGGAATGTGCACATGCATATTCTTTTGGGGATCCTAACCTTCCTCTCTCTCTGCGTCCAGGTCCTCCAGGCTCTGGAGTTTCTTCATGCCAACCAGGTCATCCACAGAGACATCAAGAGCGACAATGTATTGCTGGGGATGGACGGATCAGTCAAACTCAGTGAGGGAGAGCACACGCAAACTTGCACACATCCACAGACACATTTTGTACATATCTGACAAAATAGCACATTTTTTTAACTTGCATGTGCACTTTTAATCTTAATGGCGGGACCATGAATAAATTGATCTCAACATATATTTCTTTCTCTCTTTGCAGCTGACTTCGGCTTCTGTGCCCAGATCACCCCAGAGCAGAGCAAACGCAGCACCATGGTGGGGACCCCGTACTGGATGGCTCCAGAGGTGGTGACCAGGAAAGCCTACGGACCCAAAGTGGACATTTGGTCTCTGGGGATCATGGCCATAGAGATGGTGGAGGGAGAGCCTCCATATCTCAACGAGAACCCTCTCAGGGTGAGTGTGTGCTTGGAGAAAGAATGGACAGGCGGCTATTTGGGTGTTTGTGAGTGCAAATAACGATAATTTTTTATATCATAAATGTTGCCCATCACTATTTCCTGAAACCCAAGATGATATCTTCAATTTGCTTGTTTTATCTGACCAACAGTCTAAACCCCAAAGATATTTAATTTGAAACAATATAAAACAAAAAAGAGCAGAAACTCCTCACATCTGAGATGCTGGAACCAACTAATGCTCGTCATTTTGCTTAATAATTGAAGAACATTAATTTGAGGTTCTGGTAGGTGGATTTGGTTAACGTTGGACAGAACCAGGCTGTGTGTTCCCCTGTCTTTTTGCTAAGCTAAGCTAATTGGCTAAAAAAAACATAATTTGGCATATTTTGTTTTCTGTCAGATGTCAGCAAAAGGCTACTTCAAAGATTATAACTGTAAAGGAATGAATTCATGTTGGAATGCTTCAAGATTATATTATACTGCTTTTCTTACCATGCTACCGTGTTGTGGGTCTTAGGCATTGTATTTAATCGCCACCAATGGGACTCCTGAGCTGCAGAGTCCGGAGAAGCTGTCCCCTGTCTTCAGATCCTTCCTATCCCGCTGTCTGGAGATGGATGTGGAGAAACGAGGATCAGGCAGAGAACTGCTGCAGGTAGAAGAGGCCTACACACTCATACTGCCCCAATATATGAATACATCCCTCTCAAAAACATACCACACATTAGGGCCGCAACTAACGATTATTTTCATTATCGATTAATCGTTTACATTTTTTCTCAATTAATCATTCAATTGTTTTGTCGAAGAAATGTCAGAAAATCGTGAAAAAATGTTGTTAAGAGATAAAGAAAGCTGGAACCAGAGAACGTTTGGCATTTGTGCTTGTAAAATGACACGTCTAGAATTACAAAGTTATTTTTCCTGCACTGTATGTTGGTAACCGATGTGCACACATTCATCAGAGTTAATCCTGAAAATGGAGTTAATTCCTCAACTTCTTGTATTGTATATATCATGAGTGCACTCCTTTGTCTGTCTGTCTGTAGCACCCATTCCTGAAGCTGGCCAAGCCTCTGTCTAGCCTCACCCCGCTCATTTTGGCAGCCAAGGAGGCCATGAGGAGCAACCGCTAAATCCCAGTCTCTAAAGACTATAAGAGCTGACGCCAATGACAGCCAAACCAGCCAAACCAGCCAGCATCTTCTACTGGTCTACGTATGATGACCATCAGCAACCTGCTAGTGTTTGTGTTTTTCTAAAGGGTCACAAAATTCCTCTCCATTCTTCCCAGTGTTTCTGTACTGATGCCAGATTTATCTTACCTTTGTGCCTTGTTCTAAAGCAACACACAGCCATAATGTGTTTTCTCTTTGTTGCAGCCATAGCACGTGTGTGTTGTTGATGTTAGCTCTGGTTACTACAGTATGCATATCAGGGATGCGGGATCACTGTTGCAAAGGTTCAAGACTCTTTGCACACCAAGGATCTTATCTTACCACTAGGATGAATAGACAGCAAAGATATTCCAAGTAGTGGTGAGTTGTGCAAACCATCATCTCAGGTGTTACTGGATTGTTTTGATTTGTTGGTGAACTGACTGGATCTTTATTAACTCGCCAGCCATCAAAATATGCTTTTAGAAGTTCATTATTGTATTTTTTGGCACATTGTCTGCAGCAGGTAGTGACTTAGGAGCTAGTTTTAGCACTGAATTACTCTTTGACTTAGACAAAAACATGAGGTCTTAGTTTGAACAGACATGGCCCTAATTTTTACTTTCTTCTGACTCATCCAGTTAGGAGCTACTTTTAGCCTTACTGTAGGATGTTTTGTGAATAAGAACGTTGTGTGTATCAGACAAAAGTTTTATGTCATGAGCGAACTCGTAGAATTTTGGTGTGCGTAGAGACTGGAACCTTTGCAACTGGTTTCTATGGTCGCCGTTGCTATGGGTACACATGTGCATTCTAACAGGGTCCAATAGTTTTGAAATTGGCATGGAAAACTTAGCATTAAGTGTACCAATACTGTGCTGTACTGTGGCCCAGCATGGGACAGTGTAGTCTTTGTGCAGTGGAAAAGCCATACCAGTGTCCTTGTTTGACCCTGTATCTCAGTGGAAATCAAACTATTCCAGTAAAAGGAATGGGGTTTCAGTTGTTGTTTTTTTCAGTCTGTTATTGTAAATGAAATTTCTGTTAAGAGATTCAGCCCTCTGGTGGCAGTTTAGGGTGTTACCAGGCACCAAAACACACTATCATTAACTTGACTCAGACTTCATACACCTCTGCTATCAAACTGTGTGCAGGCTCTTCTGCAAACTATGCAAACCCATCAGAACACACCTTGAAATTGCGCTGAATCCTTGAGCTTACCCTACCTAAAAGTCACATTTCTATCACTATGATGTTTCCTATACATGTTCCGTTTGTCTTTAGCTGTGCCTTTTACAATAGACGCCTTACTGTCAGTGTGTTGGTGCGAGTACAACGCAAATACTGTATGAAATTGTCTGAATGTGTTGAACTGGAGGAAGACTTTTTATTTTTTTGTATATTATGTATTGGTGATATTCTGTATTTTTTAACGGCTTTTAAAAAGTATGTATATCATTGTTTTATATTTGTAACTAACACAACAGACGACAAATTTGTTTTTTCAACTTGTTTTTGTGTACCAATTCATCCTCAGTTCCCTGAACTGTGCAATTATGGACTCCAAACCATAAAATGTATTGATAAGTCTGAGACACGTGAGGCAGACCTGAGACACTCGAGCCAGACCTGAGTCAAGCAGTATTTGAGAACGATTATTTGTTTTAACCTGCTTGGAGTACCAAATGAGATTGGTTTATACCTCATTTTCCAGAAAGTTTAGACAATCATTGGAAGGCATTTAAAAATGCTTTTTAAATGTGCCTTTAACAGAGGCATGATGCAGTAAAAACGACATGCATGGTACTCAACAGGTTGACACAAATACTGAGTACTTCCAAATACTATTAACAGGCTGGAATATACTGTTATGTGGCTTTTGACCAGAATACACATTCCAGTTATATGTGTAATATGAATGATTGAAGAGTTTAAAATGAATGTGTTGTTGTTCATCATGAAACCAACAACTTCTCGTGTTGAATAAAATCCATACAGTATATAAATTATTATTAAAAGTGGACCTAAATAGACTTGTGTCTGGATCACTGAATGGGCCTACTGGGCACAATTGCCCAAGGAGTCAGGAATGCAAAATGACTCCAAAGAGACACAAAACGACTTCAGAGAGACAGAATGCCCACAAAGAGACAGAAAAAGACTTCAAAGAGATAAACTGACTACAGAGAGATGCCAAACGACTCCAAAGAGACACAAAATAACCACAAAGAGACGCATGACTTCAAAAAGACAAAGCGACCACAACGAGCTACAAAACAAACACAGCGACGCAAAATGACTACAAAGAGACACAAAATGATTTCAAACATACACAAAACTAGCACAAAGACACATAAAATGACTTCAAAGAGATGCAAAATGACCACAAAGAGGCACAAAACAATGACAGAGATGCAAAACGACCACAAACAAACGTAAAAAACAACCATAAAGAGACTCAGAACAACTTTAAAGAGACTCAAACTATTACAAAGAGATACAACTACAAAGAGTCTGAAGATCTTTCTCCTATAAAGGAGTGGTCTAAGGCCTTTTGCATGTCTGCGTCCAGGGGCCGATTATATCATAATCTGTCCATGATGTGAATGATTTAAATGAATTTACATTTTCCTATTTTGACACAAGAGAGCAGTATTCATCTTCATGTGGCAGAAACACACAGGCACCAGTGCGTTCAGCCATATAGACATTATAATTTGAATATCTGTTCTGCTTCCCTGCACATCAGACGTTTTTAAGGCACCAAGTCTTCTGCTAAGTGATACATAATTTTATTCTTTTCTCACACACACACACACGCACACACATATCTATAATGAAGATGTTACTGGTTTTCCTGGTGATACTGGCAGCCCATGTTCAGGGTAAGATACTGCTTTAATTGATTTTACTCTATAGCAAGTGCACTCCCCAACCTTTCTTTTATTAGTTAGATTTTGAAATTGGAATTGATCTTTATATAATATATAACATACAGTATACAAAACATACAATGTTTTATTTTTTGCAGGATCAACAGCCAACCCATCTGTGACTCAGTCTCCTGTTGGTGCGGGAGAGACGGTCTCTCTGAGGTGTACAGCCAGTACAGGAGTTGATGATGGTCTCAGTTGGTACCTGCAGAAACCTGGACAACCTCCCAAACTGCTGTTTTATAAAATAAGTAGCAGTCAGTCTGGTACTCATTTCAGCTGCAGTGGATCTGAACCTGAATTCACTCTCAATCAGTGGAGTCCATACTGAAGATGCAGGAGATTACTACTGTATGGGAGCATATGTGGGCCTGCGCACACAATGATATAGAGTCGTACAAAAACCTCCCTCAAATTAGACTGCATACAGATTGCTGTGTTGCAGTTGTGATCTGTTGCAGGAGATTCTGATATGCACCACTGCATAGCACATTCACCCAAAGCACAAACTTCCTGAAGTTCATGCCCAGTCAAAGGGGAAGTGAAACTCAGATTTTCATGTCCCTGACAGTTCCCTTTTACAGCTCCAGATGTTCAATTATGCACCCAGTAAGAAAAAAAACGGTGGCTCTGGTCAGAAATGAATGCCCTTTAACACAAAATCCGAAGTATACTTTGTGACACAGGCTTCTGTGTTTCTGATGTACTATATTATATCAAATATTAAACTGCAATCAAGACTCAGAGAGCTGACCTTAACAGATGTACAGCGCAGGGAGTTCAACATGTGCATGTTGTGTCTCTACTCAGTGGGCATGGTTCCAGGGTTTGATCTTAATATAATATACAATACGTGTGTAAATCTAGTAGTATCTAGTATAACCGATCACCTTCAGTAATTGTAAATGTAAATGTTTAGCAGTTAAAATATTGTGGATAAAAAGATTTTTAGAACAAAACGCGGCTCAATCCGTGGTGCTTTGTTCACAGAAGCCCCAAAACTCATGCAAAATACCTGTTTTATTTTGCTAACTGGGAAGTATAAACATGTAGGCTCCTATAGATTTATGCCAGTAGGAATTGAGCAGGCCTCAACTAATTTCAGAGGGAAAAGATAACACACTGAAATAAGATAGGTTTACATCCCTGCCTTTCTGTCCTTATGTATGTCTGTGTTTATTTTATCCGAATAAATGTAGCACCTGGATCCAGTTTCTCAAGATAACAAATGACGAAAACAACAAGGGAACGAAAATGAGTCATTGTCAGTTGATATTGCTTTCAATGTGGATCCAGCACGGGGCGTCATACACCTGTTAATGAGATGAGGAGCAAGAAAGAGAAAAGTTTGCAAAGAGGAGAAATAACAGAAAAAAGAGCTCACTCTGTGTCACCTCTACTTTTTCTGTTTCACAAGAACAGGTGTGTGTTTGCCTTTTTAGATATATTTTGCATGACTTTTATCACTGTTCCTCAGAGTTTAAGTTCTTCTATCACAGAGAGTCTGAACTGTTTTCATGCACTCACACTGAAAACTGCATCGAGATGATGTTGCCAATAACTCTGCTTGTCATGTTGGGTTTTCTGAGTCAGGCTGAAAGATTTGGAAAATATTTTCTGCACAACAGTTTGTGCAAACCCTTTTTACTTTTGCTTAAATATGTTTATTGTTGTCATCTGTTATAACCGGAACTGCTTCTCCATAGGCTATTAAACATTTCCTCTTAAGATTCCTCTTTTTTCATTTCAGAGTCTTCTGCCAACAACTTTCTGACTCAGACTGACAAATCCAAGTCTGTTAGTCTTGGAGGGACTGCGACCATCAGCGCCACAGGGAGTTCAGATATTGGTGCTGATCTCAGTTGGTACCTTCAGAAACCTGGACAGGCTACAAAACTTCTTATATACCAAGCATCATCTCTAAACTCTGGAACTCCGTCTCAATTCAGTGGCAGTAGCTCTGGTTCTCACTACACTCTGACCATCAGTGGTGTTCAGGCTGAAGATGCTGGAGATTACTACTGTCTGGGCTACCACAGTGACAGAGCGTTCATACAGTGTTTTAGAGCCGTACAAAAACCTCCTTCAGTTTGACTGAAGTGAAAACGGCTGCTGCAGGTGCAGAGGGTTGGTGAAGAGACTGTGATGAGGATAACTGGTCCAGTGAACACAACACAAGAGTCATCAAGCAGAACCACAATGAATCTAAATAAAACTGAAACACACTCACAGACGCTCTTCTATCTACAGTTTTAAACTTCAGTCCTTGTCAGTTAATTCAATCTCTTTATGAGTAAGCTGGGAAAGTTAAATTCTTGTTGGGCTATAGCCACTGTCTCCACCGAAATCTGCACAAAACAATCTGAAAAATCAGCAGCTCAAACAGAAACAAACATTTACAGTAATACTTTAGATTACAGCCTAGGTAGAATAGGTACCCGTTACTTAAAAAATACCTACAGTATAAATTCTTCCCACATTGTTACCCCTTATTCCCGAACTTCACTTCTTGTTCCCTTGTACATGTATGTAGTGTACTGATACAATTAGTACAAAAATGTTATGTAATGTAAATTGGGAAGAATTATGTTGTACATTGCAGGCCCAATTCTAAGGCTTTACAAAATTTCCAATTTATTGCTCTTCATGGTAAAAAATGCAAATGATTTCATTCTCAGGTATATTTTATGAATAACTGGTCATTTCTATCTCTTGAAAATAAATCTCTTCTCTTTCAAAACTTACTTACTTACTTTTCTACACCTGACAATCACAGTCTCCTTGTAACAAAGTCATTTTTTCCCCACAGTTTTACATCAGTTGATACATGACTAAATGAATATGGTGCCTTTTGAGAATAATATTTTACAAATTCATATTAAGCTGAACTGAAATATGTTATTTATCTACAGTAACCCCTGTAAGTGAATTAAAGGCAGACAAACAGACATATCATACCAACCACAGTGGACACAAACTTATCCTTATATCCTCAACTGCACTTCTAATATAAATATTTTCTTCTGTTCCATTAAGATCATAGATGGTGTAAATCCAAACAGTATTTCTCCTGATTTTGTGTCCCACGTTGCCTTCAGTGTGTTGAGAGNTTTAAAGTATATTTTACATCATTTTTAGGACTACACAAAACAGGATGTTCCAAAAAATCTTGAATTACAAGACTATTAGAAAAAGCTCTGAAAATTATAATTTCTCTGTGCATATCTTATTGCTAAATATAGGAGAAGAAATACACGTATTATACCGACCACAGTGATGTCATTTTAATCCAAATGTTGAAAATCCTCAATTCTGCTTCTTATCTATTTTTTTCCCGTCACAATAACATCATAAATATTGTTAATTCAAGCAGTATTTCTCCTGATTTTGTGTCCCACGTTGCCTTCAGTGTGTTGAGAGCAGAGAAATCATTTCCATAGAGAGGAGGCTTTGCATCGTCAGCTGATCCTCCAGTGAAGTGAGAAGGTTTATAGTCCTGTGAGTTCAACACTGCAGGACTCAGATCTGTCAGTCAACACAGCAGAAAGCACAACCACCATGACTCTCATCACCATCCTCATCTGGACGCTGGCCTGCTGCTTCAACCAAGGTCAGGATTATTTGGAGCATTAAATTCGAAAATAGGTCGATCATTAAAACCATTAATACATTGTGTAGTCGCTGGATTTAACACAGATGTGTGTACATGTTAAAATGAGTCACTGTATTTAGTGTTTTTATTTCCTTTTTTCAGGATCTAGTAGTCAACTGACTGCGACTCAACCTCCTGTAGTCACATCTTCTCTTGGATCCACGGTCACTCTGACCTGCAAAACGAACCCAGAAGTTATGACATGGTCAGATGGGACCAATAGAGTACACTGGTATCAGCAGAAATCTGGACAAGCTCCCAAATTAGTCATGAAAAATGCTAAAAATCCCACAAGCGAGTTTTCTTCTCGATTCTCTGGCAGAGGAGACAGAGTGAACAGTGCTTTGACCATTAGCGGAGTTCAGACTGAAGATGTAGCAGTTTATTACTGTAAGAGATACGATCAAATAAACAGTGCTTGGGTGTTCACACAGTGATTTTCCGTCGTACAAAAACCTCCTCAGTCAGACTGCAGAGACACTGAGCTGTTACAGCAGGAACCGACTGCAGCTGCTGAAGAGGAAGAGACTCTGACACAGACCACTGAACACAGAGCTGACAGTAACCTCACCAAGCACAAACTACAGATTCACACTAATAAACTGGTTATATTAAATATGTATGTAAAAAATCCAATGATGTCACATGATGCTNGAGGGCCTGACCATGGGGCCAGCTGGAGGGGAGAGCAGAGACACACAAGGAGCAGATGAACTTCCACTGTAGGACAGACAGCTGAACATGAGACACTTCTGAGACATGACAGAGGTTAACACTACTGTGGATCAGCTGTGTACAAGAGACTGTGATCAGACAGAGGAGAGGAGGTGAGAAATGGGAGGAAATGAGGGTTTAACAAATAAAACAAAATGGTAAAAAACTTTGACATTTAGAGTAATGAATCTTCGACTGCAGCACTCATCAAAAATCACTAAGAGTTAGACAATAATATGCAACATGACTTAGTTGTAAATGTCATAAAAAATTTAGGCTAATGATCATTGAATAAAATCTTCATATCTGCTTTATAATGTTTGACAGTAAATAATTCATCCCCACAATGATTTTCTTGTGTAAAAAACTGTAATGTTTATACAGTTAAAGACTTTGTCATCTGTGTGTTTCGCTTCCTTTTCACCACTTTAAACTAACGAACTGTGAACGCAAACTGCAGCTAAAATGGATGTTCATATAAATTCACTTATTCGTTGTATAGGCATGTTAGATTTCATTTTAACAACTGTTTGCATGTAAAAATTAAACAATAAGAAAACTGATGTGATGTTCTGAGCATTCAAATGTTCCACAGACGAATTGCACAGCCACATTTTGTTGAACAAAGATTCAATTGAAAACAGAATATAAGAAAATTAATTTTGCATATATTTAAACATCACATTATCTATAATACTAAAAGAATATTAATCTCTACGCAATTTTAATGCTGAATTAAGATATCAGGCCAGCTACATAAATTATAAAAAATATCCACAACATATAAAATACCAACAATAATGTCTTCTTTTATCACATTATTTAGCATAATTTATGATAATCTTTCATATTGTAGAAAATATAAATCTTTGATACTTACAGTGAATAATGAGTTTNATTGATTTCAGCTGATAAATGAATGATTTGTTTTTTTGTCTGCAGGATGCAGCGGTCAGGTGACTGTGACTCAGCCTCCAGTAGTGACATTTACTCCAGGATCCACTGTCACTCTCACGTGTAAAACCAACCCAAAAGTTTATGTCTGGTCAGATGGAGATAGTAGAGTACACTGGTATCAGCAGAAATCCGGACAAGCTCCGAAGTTGGTCATTAACCTGGGTCAAAATCCTACAAGTGAGTTTTCTTCTCGATTCTCTGGCAGAGGAGACGGAGTAAACGCTGTGATGACCATCAGTGGAGTTCAGACTGAAGATGCAGCAGTTTATTACTGTAAGAGTGCACACTACATAAACAGTGCTTGGGTGTTCACACAGTGATTTGTAGTCGTACAAAAACCTCCTCAGTCAGACTGTAGAGACACTGAGCTATTACAGCAGGAACCGACTGCAGCTGCTGAAGAGGAAGAGACTCTGACACAGACCACTGAACACAGAGCTGACAGTAACCTCACCAAGCACAAACTACAGATTCATACTAATACATTGTTTATATTTATTCGGGGCAGTTCTTGTAAAAAATATTCTAATAAATCTTAAGACATCATGTTCTTTTCACATTTACTGTCAAAAAATGAGACAAAAGTTGTCTCATCACATATTCACAAAATCAACTGTATATAATGGTTTTTATCATAAAAAAAAATAAGATAAAAACATATATCCTTTCCGATCTCATATCACTATATCATTTTAAGTTCATTACAACTTTAAAACAGTGGTGACATTAATATTTACATGATCAATCCAAAGCTTCTCATTTTCCACAGAGAGGAATATCACATGAAGCTATAAAACCATTTAATTTTTTACTTGTCTTCATAAGATAAAATACCAAACACTTAATAATAATAATAATAAAAGTTATTTATCGGTGCAAGCTTTATTAGCAAAGACATCAATCATCAACATGACAGTTATTAAGCACACTCACATCTCGCTGCTGAGCTACACACATTACTCTCTAAGTTGTTGCTGTCCAACACTTTACAGCAGTGTTGTTCTCTGTCACACAAAGCTTTAGTTTCTTCTACAAACATTAAAACTCATATTGATCAGAGCAGCAGGTGTGTTCCTCCTGCTCCCCCCACACAGCGCTCCTGTCCTGGGCTTCAGCCAGCCCCTCTAGCCCTTGCACTGGCTCCTGTGGAGGGACTGGATCTGGCTGTGGTCATGATGGAGGACCTTGCAGGAGTACAGCTCTCCTTCCATCCAGCGCTCCTGGCTCAGGCTCAGGGTGCTGCTGCTGCTGTAGCGTCCGCTCTTCTCCTCCTCTGAGCTGGTCAGGACCCCCTCTGTACCGTCCACCTCCCAGCTCACTACATCTGCCTGAGGAGAGTAGCCAGTCAGCAGGCAGGCCAGCGTGGCCGAGCCCCCAGAGAGGTGCTCAGAGGAGGGGGGAAGCANGCTAAATATAGGAGAAGAAATACACATATTATACCAACCACAGTGACGTCATTTTAATCCAAATGTTGAAAATCCTCAATTCTGCTTCTTATCTATTTTTTTCCCGTCACAATAACATCATAAATATTGTTAATTCAAGCAGTATTTATCCTGATTTTGTGTCCCACGTTGCCTTCAGTGTGTTGACAGCAGAGAAATCATTTCCATAGAGAGGAGGCTTTGCATCGTCAGCTGATCCTCCAGTGAAGTGAGAAGGTTTATAGTCCTGTGAGTTCAACACTGCAGGACTCAGATCTGTCAGTCAACACAGTAGAAAGCACAACCACCATGACTCTCATCACCATCCTCATCTGGACGCTGGCCTGCTGCTGTTTTACAGGTTCATTCACTCAGCAACATTTCAAACATGATGTGCTACCTTTTCTCTCATTGATTTCTGCTGATAAATGAATGATTTGTTTTTGTCTGTAGGATGCAGCAGTCAGGTGACTGTGACTCAGCCTCCAGTAGTGACATCTACTCCAGGATCCACTGTCACTCTCACCTGTAAAATTAGCCAACCTGTTTACATCTGTAACGGTGTTGGTTTATGTATTTTCTGGTATCAACAGAAATCTGGACAGCCTCCAAAGCTCCTAATAAGACATGTGAGCACACGTGTATCAGGAACACCAGCTCGGTTTAGTGGCAGTGGAAGCAGCTCTGACTTCACTTTGACCATCAGTGGAGTTCAGACTGAAGATGCAGCAGTTTATTACTGTAAGAGTGTACATAGTGGCCCAGTGTTCACACAGTGATTTTCCGTCGTACANGTCGTACAAAAACCTCCTCAGTCAGACTGCAGAGACACTGAGCTGTTACAGCAGGAACCGACTGCAGCTGCTGAAGAGGAAGAGACTCTGACACAGACCACTGAACACAGAGCTGACAGTAACCTCACCAAGCACAAACTATAGATTCACACTAATAAATTATTTATATTTATTCGGGGCAGTTCTTGTAAAAAATATTCTAATAAATCTTAAGACATCATGTTCTTTTCACATTTACTGTCAAAAAATGAGACAAAAGTTGTCTCATCACATATCCACAAAATCAACTGTATATAATGGTTTTTATCATAAAAATAAAAATAAGATAAAAACATATATCCTTTCCGATCTCATATCACTATATAATTTTAAGTTCATTACAACTTTAAAACAGTGGTGACATTAATATTTACACGATCAATCCAAAGCTTCTCATTTTCCACAGAGAGAAGTATCACATGAAGCTATAAAACCATTTCTTACTTCTCTTCATAAGATAAAAGATCAAACACTTCATAAAGTTATTTATTGGTGCAAACTTTATTAGCAAAAACATCAATCATCGACATGACAGTTATTAAGCACACTCACATCTTGCTGCTGAGCTACACACATTACTCTCTAAGTTGTTGTTGTCCAACACTTTACAGCAGTGTTGTTCTCTGTCACACAAAGCTTTAGTTTCCTCTACAAACATTAAAACTCATATTGATCAGAGCAGCAGGTGTGTTCCTCCTGCTCCCCCCACACAGCGCTCCTGTCCTGGGCTTCAGCCAGCTCCTCTAGCCCTTACACTGGCTCCTGTGGAGGGACTGGATCTGGCTGTGGTCATGATGGAGGACCTTGCANAGCTCTCCTTCCATCCAGCGCTCCTGGCTCAGGCTCAGGGTGCTGCTGCTGCTGTAGCGTCCGCTCTTCTCCTCCTCTGAGCTGGTCAGGACCCCCTCTGTCACCTCTGTACCGCCCACCTCCCAGCTCACCACGGCTCCCTGAGGAGAGTAGCCGGTCAGCAGGCAGGCCAGCGTGGCCGAGCCCCCAGAGAGCTGCTCAGAGGAGGGGGGAAGCAGAGAGACCGAGGGCCTGACCATGGGGCCAGCTGGTGGGGAGAGCAGAAACACACAAGGAGCAGATGAACTTCCACTGTAGGACAGACAGCTGAACATGAGACACTTATGAGACATGACAGAGGTTAACACTACTGTGGATCAGCTGTGTACAAGAGACTGTGATCAGANAGGTGAGAAATGGGAGGAAATGAGGGTTTAACAAATAAAACAAAACGATAAAACTTGACATAATTTTGTCATTTAAAGTAATGAATCTTCTACTGCAGCACTCATCATAAATCACTAAGAGTTAGACAATAATATGCAACATCACTTAGGTGTAAATGTACTCAAGGGTTTAGATTAATGATCAAAAAATGAAATCTTTATATCTGCTTTATAATGTTTGACAGTAAATAATTCATCCCCACAATGATTTAATTGTGTAAAAAAACTGTAATGTCTGTGTACAGTTAAAGACTTTGTCATCTGTCTGTTTCACTTCCTTTTCACCACTTTAAACCAACGAACTGTGAACACAAACTGCAGCTAAAATGGGCGTACATATAAACTCACTTATTTGTTTTTACGATATCCACATTTTATACCCAAGAACTTTTTGAATATTACAAATTAAAAAAAATGAACATGTTATTTTTTGTATTTCAAAACTGTTCCTCAAACAAATTTTGCGTCCAAACTTTGTTCAACGAATGTTTGATTGCAAAAAAGAGTAAATTCATGTTTTTTGCCATATATCTCTCCATGACATCATCTGTAATACTAACAGCATTTTAATCTCTGCACATTGTTAATGCTAAACTTCAGCCAAGCTTGATAAATATTAAACGTATCCACAACATATAAATGTATCAAAATAATTTTTTGTTTTATCGCATTCTGATGAAAAATGTAATGAAATATGTTATGCTGTAGAAAATAGAAATAGATAGATACTTACAGTGAATGATGAGTTTGGTTCCTCCACCAAAAGTGTACCACAGTGATACAAACTCATTAAGTGGCCATACAAAAACCTCCTGCACTGTGAACAAGCATCTATCCACGGAAAATTCACCTTTTTTTCTGGTAAAACTTGATAAATAAGACTTTATTTAATGTACAGAACGATGTGACTTCAAATTGCTCCATGAATCAAGATAATTTTAAACATTTTATTGTAAGTTTTTACAAATGAGAGACTAATGATAAATATTCCCCATAATATATGTATATTTTAAAGAATATTTTACATTATTTGTAAGACTAAACAAAAAATCTTGAATTACTAGATTATAAGAAAAAGCTCTCAAAATATAATTTCTCTCCACACATCTTATAGCTAAATATAGGAAAAGAAATATACGTATTATACCGACCACAGTGATGTCATTTTAATCCAAATGTTGAAAATCCTCAGTTCTGCTTCTATTCTATTTTTTTCCCATCACAATAACATCATAAATATTGTAAATCCAAACAGTATTTTTCCTGATTTTGTGTCCCACGTTGCCTTCAGTGTGTTGAGAGCAGAGAAATCATTTCCATAGAGAGGAGGCTTTGCATCGTCAGCTGATCCTCCAGTGAAGTGAGAAGGTTTATAGTCCT
>NTHP01000337.1:694883-732119 GCA_003416845.1 Oplegnathus fasciatus
TGTTTTACAGGTTCATTCACTCAGCAACATTTCAAACATGATGTGCTGCCTTTTCTCTCATTGATTTCAGCTGATAAATGAATGATTTGTTTTTGTCTGCAGGATGCAGCGGTCAGGTGACTGTGACTCAGCCTCCAGTAGTGACATTTACTCCAGGATCCACTGTCACTCTCACCTGTAAAACCAACAAACCTGTTCACACATACAGTGATGGAGATGAGGCTATGTTCTGGTATCAACAGAAATCTGGACAGCCTCCAAAGCTCCTGATAACATATGTGAGCACACGTGTATCAGGAACACCAGCTCGGTTTAGTGGCAGTGGAAGCAGCTCTGACTTCACTTTGACCATCAGTGGAGTTCAGACTGAAGATGCAGCAGTTTATTACTGTCAGAGTTTCCATATAATAAACAGTGCTTGGGTGTTCACACAGTGATTTGTAGTTGTACAAAAACCTCCTCAGTCAGACTGCAGAGACACTGAGCTGTTACAGCAGGAACCGACTGCAGCTGCTGAAGAGGAAGAGACTCTGACACAGAGCTGACAGTAACCTCACCAAGCACAAACCTTATTGTGATCTTTGCTTCTCTCTCCAAAGTATTATTTTTCACCATTTTTAGATTGGAACAGGAACTTCTTCTCTATTTTCTCACTTTTTTTTATCTGAAACCACATACCCCAAAGCCTACTAGAATTATGTTCTCATTTCTGGGCCAAAAAGATTTTGCTTTTGACTCTTGAGTCATCGTGTTGAGATGAGTTACTGGCTATTCTTGTGCCTCGGCCCCAAAGTAGTAAGTGCCACTAGAATATTCCTATCGACTTTATCTCTAGATGTTCATATCTGTTCATTAAACATGAAGTTACAGCCTTCAGCCAGTTAGCTTAGCTTAGCATACAGACTGGAAACATGGGGAAACAGCTAGCCTGGCTCTTTCCAAAGTTAACAACATCTGCCCATCAGCATGTAACAGATTGTTTAAGATTAACCGGCCATGTGCTCTGGATTTTCTTGTCCGGCGGAGACTTCAGCTTTTTCACAGATTAAACAAACCAGAAATTCATTAGTGGACTTTAGAGGTGCTGATATGCAGATTGTCTTATGTAGGGTCAGACTAACTGTTTCCCACTGTTTCCGGTCTTTATGTTAAGCTATGCTAACAGGCCTCTGGCTCCAGCTGCATATTTTCCACATAAACATGAGAGTGGTATCAATCTCTTACTCTCGGCACGAAATCGAGTGTAATCAAATTTAATTAGACTCACATCTTTCTGCTGAACTGCACTGTTATGGCACTGGCCGTGTTTTTGACCTGTGTCCAGTTTTCCCTGTGTTTGTGTGAGAGTGTGCGCTCTGTTCCTGCCAGAACCTTTGAGTGTCAGCCTGTAGGTGTCCCCTTCTGACTGTGTGGATTCGTGGGTTCGGCCTGGGGAGTGTCTTCTACTGGGTGGTCCATTCAACATCCTGTCTTTTAAAATGCCCGGGTTTTACAGCAGTCCAACGACAGCCGTCTGACAACAACACCTCAGTTCTGTCCTTGGCCTCCAAAACTTTGCTGTAGAACATTTTTGTGTGTGATAAATCTGAGAGATTTTGTGAGGCCTAGTGCCCGAGGTAGTTTTTGTGAGTATCTGTGGCACGTGTGTACATAGTAGGCCATACTTTCCCTTTTCTTATAAATAGCACTGAAGCTGTAGGGGTAAGCTGGCATGTTTCTTTTGTACTGTTCTTTCTCCTGTTTTGCTGTACCCTCGGGAGTCAGGTTTGTTTGTTTGTTTCACCTCGGGATTAGTCAGCACTGTGGTCAGACTTTGGTTTGGGGGCCGTTTGGGGACCGTGGAGGGACCATCCTTTTTAACTTTTATCTTGTGCTCCTACCCCCCTAGACGGGGGCGTAACATGCACACATTACTCTCCAAGTTGTAGTCGAACATTTTCTAGCATTGCTGTTCTTTTGTCTCTTTTAAATTCATCCTTTTATTAATAGAATATGTATCTACTGATAAAAACTGATTTTTTAAATTATTTATGCTAACAGTATCATTTTATTGCCACAAAACAACAGCCCAATCAGAAACACATTCATTTAGTGACTGCTTGAGATGCTGAAGCATGTCCAATTTATTACTCAAAATTTTTAGACTTAAGTTAAAGAGGAATCATCTCTTGATGTTGCTGTTAAGTGTGGTGAAAAAGATCAGGTAGCTGGGACGGTCGGCTGAAACACTGAGCAGAACATAAACTAAATACACTGAGGTCAGATGGGTTTGCATCCCATCATCCTAAATGCAACACCTGGATCTGGATTATAAGAATGACGTAAATGATAATAAAATTAATGAAGAGATTCAAAATCATTTAAATATTGTTTCAGTTCACAGTGAGTTCAGTGTTGATCCAGTCCACCAGCAGGGGGCGCTATAGACTTGTTAATGAAGACAAAGTCATGTGAGACTATAAAGAAGTAAAAAGGACAATGTTTACAATGAAGAGAAGAAACATAAAAGAGCATAAAGTCAAAATGTTCTAGATGGACTTTGATTGGCTGAATGATCCTCAAGATGATGAACTGTCACTCCACCTCTGCTGTTTCTGTTTCACAAGAACAGGTGTGTGTTTGCCTTCTTCANTATATTTTGCATGACTTTTATGCATCACTGCTCCTCAGAGTTTAAGTTCTTCTGTCACAGAGAGTCTGAACTGTTTTCATGCACTCACACTGAAAACTGCATCAGGATGATGTCGCCAATAACTCTGCTTGTCATGTTGGGTTTTCTGAGTCAGGGTGAGAGATTCGAAAAATGTTTGTTGCAAACCCAGTCTGTGCAAACCCTTTTTACTTTTGTTTAAATTTCTTGATCTTGTTTTCAAATTTCTTGAAACATTTCTTCTCAATGTCACATTTCATTTCTCATGTCAGAGTCTTCTGCCAACAACTTTCTGACTCAGACTGACAAATCCAAGTCTCTTACTCTTGGAGGGACTGTGACCATCAGCGCCACAGGGAGTTCAAATATTGGTGCTGATCTCAGTTGGTACCTTCAGAAACCTGGACAGGCTACAAAACTTCTTCTATACAGAGCATCAACTCGCTTCTCAGGAACTCCGTCTCGATTCAGTGGCAGTAGATCTGGTTCTCACTACACTCTGACCATCAGTGGTNGGTTTTCTGAGTCAGGGTGAGAGATTTGGAAAATGTTTTCTGCACATCCAGTCTGTGCAAACCCTTTTTACTTTTGTTCAGATTTGTTCATTATTGTCTTCTTTTTAAATGCCTTTGAACATTCTTTTCTCAAGATTTCTCATTTCTCATTTCAGAGTCTTCTGCCAACAACTTTCTGACTCAGACTGACAAATCCAAGTCTCTTAGTCTTGGAGGGACTGTGACCATCAGCGCCACAGGGAGGTCAGATATTGATGCTGATCTCAGTTGGTACCTTCAGAAACCTGAACAAGCTCCCAAACTTCTTATATACAAAGCATCAACTCTAAACTCAGGAACTCCGTCTCGATTCAGTGGCAGTAGATCTGGTTCTCACTACACTCTGACCATCAGTGGTGTTCAGGCTGAAGATGCTGGAGATTACTACTGTCTGGGTGTCCATGATGATGGAGCATTCACACAATGATTTAGAGCCGTACAAAAACCTCCTTCAGTCTGACTGAAGTGAGAACAGCTGCTGCAGGTGCAGAGGGTTGGTGAAGAGACTGTGATGAGGATACTGTAACTGGTCCAGTGAACACAACACAAGAGTCATCAAGCAGAACCACAATGAATCTAAATAAAACTGAAACAAACTCACAGACTCTCCTCCATTTACTATTTTAAACCTATATTCTTGTCAGTTAATACAATCTCTTTATGAGTAGGCTGAGAAAATTAAATTCTTGTTGGACTATAGCCACTGATAACAAAATATCTTATATATTCGAATATAACAGCAGTCCAAACAGAAACTGGATAATCCAATTTAAAAATGTAACCATCTCATGTACTATCATGGATAGTATAACACCAGGTATGTTATTCGGTTGACCAAGACAGTGCTTTTGATAATGAATATATTTAAAAAGAAACACAATAACACTGACTCATTATAATCCACAGTTTTATTTAATGATGGTTTAATGTCCATGCCACATTTTGATAAATGAAAAGTTTCTCTTCGAGTGAAACTAACAAAATTTTGTTTATTTGAAAAGTAATGAACATAAAGCAGAATATGCAGAAGATCAGTATTAGAAAGCAACATGCACACTAAAACACTGAGTAGAGAGCTGTGAAACTTGCAGAAATATGTGAACAGAGGAGAACTGTAGCTTCATCAAGATCTCTATCAAAGAAGCAGCATCATTTCCAGACAGGAAGTGTTGCTGAAGCTCTACTCTGAGCAGCGGTCGGGGTCCAGGGTTTGCATGACAGGGCTCTGTCCATTAGTATTAGAAAGCAACATGCACACTAAAACACGGAGTAGAGTAAAACCAACAAAGACGTATATATTTCCAGTGATTATGATGATTCTGAAGGTCTGCACTGGTATCAACAGAAATCTGGACAGCCTCCAAAGCTCCTAATATATTCTGTCAGCACTCGTCATTCAGGAACACCAGCTCGGTTTAGTGGCAGTGGCAGCAGGTCTGACTTCACTTTGACCATCAATGGAGTTCAGGCTGAAGATGCAGCAGTTTATTACTGTCAGAGTCAACACTACATAAACAGCGCTTGGGTGTTCACACAGTGATTTGACGTCCTTCAAAAACCTCCTCAGTCAGACTGCAGAGACACTGAGCTGTTACAGCAGGAACTGACTGCAGCTGCTGAAGAGGAAGAGACTCTGACACAGACACAGACAAACAGAGAGCTGACAGTAACCTCACCAAACACAAATTGAAATACATTAACACTCCCAAAACAACTTTCTGGTTACAAGCTGCGAGGCACCACCTTAGACTTTTACAATTTGATTGGCATTAAAGTACGTCATGCTGAATATTGCTTGGTTTTTGAAATTCCCAAGGACAGCATGTGATTAAAAAGTATAATGCAATAAACCTTTATGAAAAGTTAAATAAAGGCTGTGCTAAAGTACACATATGAGGCACTTTACTTTAATATTTCCATTCTCTGCCACTACACTTTTACTTAAAGTTTTGAATGCAGGACTTTTACTTGTAATTGAGCATTTTTACATTACTGTATTGCTACCTTTACTTGAATAGACCTATTTCTTCCACCACTGACCATGCTGTGCACCTGTTCCAGACCTGGATAAAATTTTTCATGTTTCTTTTTGTAGTTATTTCACTTAAATTCGGAAGAGGGCAGCATTCGTCAGATCTGGGATTGCAAACAGGTATCGAAAGTGCCCAACTCGAACTCACAGGCATGTTTCCGCGTTCTTTGGGGAAGTTGATCTTTGGCAGTCGGGGAAGGAAACTTGTTCTACAGCGCTCTATAAAAACTCACGTGCCTTCAACCCTCCCTCGTTCTCATCGAAAGTATATTTTCTTTCCATAAAGGCTTCGTGGTTCAGTTATGACTGCGCCATCTTCATATTAGCGCATCCGCAGGTTACGTCGATTATTGCGCGCTCGTTCCTCGCAGCTCTGAAAGTCTGAAAATGAGTGAACAGAGAAGACAAGCTTTCAAAACAATACTTAAGTTGATGAGCCAACTTCTGTGGGTATGTAAGACCTTACCAGTGTTGCTGTATTGTCAGCGTCTTGTATCGTTTTTGTATTCTGACACTAAATATTGCCAATAATGATTTCATGTATAATAACATGCGTAATAATTATCAATGAAGTTATGATTTATGCCAATTCTTGATATTTACCTCTGTTTAATATAATATAAAAACAGAGCTACAAGTAGAATAAATCTCCTCAATTTGTTGTCTGTGTATGAATGTATTACCCTTTATAATATACATGTATATGTGAGTCTCACATGTCGCATATCATGTGACACAAGATTGTGTGTGGGCGTGATTGCAGGAACTACAGTATGAACACTGCACAGAGTAGGACACACACACCTGAAGATAAATAATATCTTTAACACACAAAAATACTTTATTTCATAATGTGAACTGTACTGTATTTTTTCACTTTATTGTGCTATGTTTTTTTTCTGTCTTTGTATATTATTAAATCTCTCTTGTTTGGCAGTCATGTAACTCAGTTCTGTTTTAATAATCTCATGACATGTTCATTGCATGGTGACTATTCGGCTTTTTGGATAAATTTACCCTGCAAGTATGAATGCCTTATTGATCCTCTCATCTAAGTCCTGGCGAGAAAAATAAATAAACACGTCCCAAATTGTCAAACTGTCCCTTTATCCCTTTAAAAAAAGGTTTGGAGGGATGACAAAAGTGGGGCTGTTGAGTGGTCCTTGAAAGCTTATAGGTGTTAGCCATGTGGCAATATTAGTGTCTTAATAGATTGTTGCTCTCAGTGAGTAGATACAATGCACTCACACTGTCTGTTGTGTAATATTATCTTGTCTTTTACTTGTTGACCAGATTGTGGGGTTGGTGGTGGGCCTGGGTGGAGTCTACCTGCTGATGAAATACAGACAGAGCAGCTTATTTTTTTCTGACACCCACATCACCCTGCCAGCTCTCCTCGCTCTCGCCAGCGCTGCGTTCTTAGTGGCCAGCGGGTGCCTCGGCACCTGGGTGAGCCTCAGGGATTCCACCTTCCTGCAGGGACTGGTAAGGTTGTGTGTGTATGTGGGTATAATGTATGTGCATCAGTGTTTGGACTGTATATGATTAAGAGTTTTCTTCTCCAGTTTGTTTATCTGCTAGTTTTGGTCTTTTGTCTGGAAAGTACGGCTTCAGCGTTGGCTTATTTTCACTCTACAAAGGTATGCAAGTTACACAAACATTCATGTGCACTGGACGGCTGTGCTCTCATGACACTGCAGATTATTCTTGAAGACAGTTGCATGTTTATGTTTTTGTGTCTATGGCCTTTTTGTTCAGCTGGATTCGGAGATAGCTCCCCTCAGTGGAGTGTTTCAGAATTACACAGGCAGCAGCCAGGACCCCAGCTCTCGAGCTGTGGATGCTATACAAGAAGAGGTGCGTGTTCAGTCATAACTCATGTGAATTGGGGCATATAGGCAACCACATACCCCAAGCATGTTTGCATGTGGTGTGCAAAATGTGTATAAATGATGTGGCATTTCAAAAAGTCTATAACACTATGAAAACTATCCAAAGCAGCAGCATATACCTGAATAGAATATCAATCAAAATCTCCCTTCTTCCCTTGATGGTAATTTGGAAATGCGTCTTTCCTTTAAGAGGATATTTAGGCTTAAAGAGGGGTATGTTTGGGATGTATTTGTCTTGATTGACAGGTGTCTCAAGCTACACTCAGCTGCGATAGTTGGCCCTCATTTGCTCCACCTCATCTCCACAAAACCCAAACCTCAGGCCTCAAATCATCCATTCATGAACTTACGGTGCAATCACAGATGTTTTGTCTACAGGAAATAACTAAACTAAAATCCTGCCTACAATAACTCTCACGTTAACTGAAGATCTATTTTGGAATATGTTTTATTCTGATTGATGGTGATAGAGTATTTTGTCTTTTGAATCCTGTTAGTTGCAGTGTTGTGGTGTCCGTGACTACAGGGACTGGCTGGAAACCTCCTGGTTTTACCATAGCGGAGGACACTTGGTTCCTCACAGCTGCTGCAACTCTGCTTTTCCCTCCTGCAATGGTGCTGTGAACCAGCCATGGCAGCTTTATGCACAGGTATGTATGGACATGTGCACCCAGATGAATTCAGCTCTCGTAAACATAAAAAATCTCCAGCGTGAATGTCTGATTGGATCCCTCTGCCTCTCTGTCTTTCCTTTCGAATGTCTCACTCTTTCAGGGCTGCCAGGTGAAGATGGAGATGGCCTTACAGTTTGTGCTGAGTTGTATCATCTGGGGCTTCCCACTGGTTTGTCTGGTGGAGGTGTGAAATACATTTTCTGACTTTTTAATCGAATACACTTGATAAAAAATACACCATGATGAAAAAAATGAAGCAATGATACAAAGGAACTTTTGCCATTATGAGATCAGTGGTTCCTTAAAGCTACATTAATTGTTTTTCTCATTTTATTTTGGCCAAGCTGTGTACACAACATTGACATATTATCAGCTTATAGGTTGTTGTGGTGAACGTGTTAGTGACAAGAGGCCTATTTACATCTATCTGGCATATACAGAGCAACATCAGCATTAATTTGTCATCTTTCTGACCACCCAGTGAATTTAAGTCCAATATTCACTCTCTTTTAGCTCTATTTTGGTCTCCACCAACTCCTGAGGGAAACATCTGACTCTTTAAACTGCTAACTGCTCAACTGTGTTCAACAGCTTGTCGTAAACTGTGTTTGTCTGCCGTTTGGTGTTAGCCATTTGGCGTACTATGGCAGTCACTAATGATTATTTTAATTATCGATTAACCTGACAATTATTTTCTCGATGTATCTTCGATTTGGTCCATAAAATGCTAAGAAAATAGTGGAAAATAATTTGTTTTGTCCAACAAACAGTCCCGAAACCCAAAAACAATTAGTTTATTTTCATAGAGGACACTTTTGCTAAAACAATTTTGCTAATTAATCTTTGGTTGATCAATTAATTGATTATTTGGCTAATCGTTTCTGCTCTTACAGTGTACAGTGAAACAGCTCTTTCGCTGAAAACAGCCGCTTGAAACAGGGCTGATGAGAGCAGTGAGACCAAAACAGTGAACTTAGCTTAAGTCGTTTCCAACAGAACATCTTCTACACATTCTGAACATCTTATGCACTGTCATGCTGTTCATTTAGGAGATACTTTTCATGAATAAAATTTGGAAAGTTTGGATGAACATTTCGGATTTATTTGAATTACATTCTACCTGGTAAATACTGGAGACACAAAATGCCTTTAGGCTGCTGGTGGTCAGAATTACTGCTTTTTCATCACAAATTAATATTGTGTTTACATTTTGATTAACTTAATTAATTAAGCAGCACTGTGGCATTTAATTATTCCAATGAAAAAATGAATCTTTTAAGTTTCAGAAGTTGATTATTGAGCATTGTTTAATTTGGCTGTTAACCAGCATCCTCCTCTCTTTTCTTTCCTCTTATCATGCAGGTTGTTTTGTTTCTGACGGTGGCACAGCTGATGATGATGGACCAGTCATTAATGGCATATCGAATACTGGACAAAAACTAAAGACACTGCAACAGATGGGGAAGCATTGTACAGATATTATATTACTACATAATATGTCATATTATAGCGTGTAAGTGTGCATCAAATTATTATTGGGATTGTTGTTAGAATGATTGTTCTTGAGCTGCAGACACTCTCACTGCTGCTGATTAATGCAGGTTTACTCCAGTACACTCCAAAACATGTAACATAAAAGTGGTGAAAGATGTTTTGTGTAACGCAGTTATATTGTTAATTATTGGTATTTCTGACACCAAAAAGATGAGGATCATTTACTGTTTAGCTGTTGCTTTTTTTTTGCCTACCTGTGCCTGGATATCTTTCCCTCCAGTATAGCTTTGTTAAACAAATCAAGGTGATGGCTTGTGTCCGGGTGGTTACATTGTGTTGTCCTTGATGTTACTATTTTTTTCACCATCTTTACGTGTAAATTTTGTTGTCATTAATTATCACGTCTTTTTGATGATTACTGGAGTTTGACCTTACAGGTGTTTTTTATGTTGTTTTATGTTATTCTGTTGATTGTTTGGAGTATGTGATGCAAGACAAATTTCTGTATGAAAGAACAACAAAGTGTTATCTTAATTTAGCCTAATAATTGCAAAATCAATACATTTTTACCTGTAATATTTTTTCTTCTTCTGACCTTATTTAAACCCAATATGTGGAGAGGAACTGAAATGGTAATCCTTCGCTTTGCCACAAACTGGGCTTGCACACATTATATGGACTATGCATAAACAACTAGGCCTGTGTATTTCTTTTGTTTGGTGGTCAAAAGCATTTTTCTGCCGGAAATGTAACACAATGTAACAAATGTAATACTGCATGGTTTATTCCAATTAATCAGAATTAATATCTCCAGTAAAAATGCTTACAGAGCTAACATTGTTGTCATCTCCATGAGATTACAGTCCCTTACAAACTGAAAAGGATCAGTGCAATTGCATCAAAAATAACAGCACATTATTTTGGTGTGTTTGGTACATGCACTGGTGAGGAACTGTAAATATATAACAGTAAAACACCATTTAGCTGTATTTTGGGTGTGCATGTTGAGCACGGATGTTGACCACGCTGTCTCTTCTGCAGAGGCGTGGTTGCACGCGAGTGGGCGTGGTGCGAGTCGTCACGTAGCTCCTTCCTCGGTTTCTTCACTACGTGAGGCCGACTTGGAGGGAAGTGAGCGACGCTAAGAAAGGAAAAAATAGGAGAATAAGCAGAAACAGCAACTACCCCCAAAAAGCTGGTACGTTTGAAAATGTCTCCTGAAGCCTCTCGGCTGTATATGGTGATATTTCGATGTCTGTAGCTTTGTCAAATGCGACAGCGACAGCCATGCCGTTCTCGCGGCCCTTGGAGCCGTTGATTAGCTAGCGGTGGCTAACGGCCTGTTAGCAGGCCGCTTGGGGTTTAGGCGCGGGGACAGAAATGCATTGATCCGACGCTCTCCAAAATAGGGGCACGGTGCTCTACGTTAGCCAGCCGGCAAGAGACCGCCGCGCAACCTATCCTCTTTACGCGATGCGAGTGGTTGTGTTGTCTGTGTGAAATGCAGGTTAGAAAAATAACTGCGTGCGCTGTTTTCTTCGACCTGGTTGGATATATGTTTACTCTTCTGACCAGAGAGGAGTGAGCATGCAGCTAGCTAGCTAGCTTGCTAATGCTAGTAACGCTGGTCAGGCCTCTGCACGTTTCCGAGCAAGAGATCAGCTCGTGAATTTATGTGTTGCTGACCCGTAATATAAACAAAAGTGCAGTATTAAAATGGAATTTGTGGTTGCAGGAGACAACGTTAGGCTATTTCTGTAGTCATTTTAATGGTAGCCATCATTGCTAGCCCAACCTGAAGACAATGTCGCCCGTTTGTAGCACTGTAGAATATTGTAGAAATGTCACCCTGTTTTCTGACAGCTGCTGTGAAAATATGAGCTACTTATGAAATTCAAGTGCCAGAATGAGGTTGCTCATCCAGAGAAAGCAGGTCAATTTTGTGAGGACACCAGCTGTGATATTTCCCCTGTAGCTCTTTGCAGTTTTTCATTCAAACACTGCATGCACGTCCAAATTCTGACCCAACCCTCCTGCCACAACAGCTCCACTGACGCTCCTCTTTCCATTGGATGCTGTACAAAATACCAGCACACTAGACTAGTTTTCCACTAGGAGTACTGCTGCTCATTACTTAAAAATGTAGGAGCACCATTGAATTTAAATTTATCCCAACATACCCATACTTTCTCCATTTTAATTACTAGTGACCTATGCCTTAGTAATGAATGGTTATTTTTCATAAATATATTGCTTTTATTGTCATCTTGGATAATTCTTTGAGACATCAATGACAGGTGCATATAATTTATTGATTTTTTTCCCCTTAAAATTAACCCCAAGTTGATCCAAAGTTGTCTGTTTTTTCTATTGGCAATCAACGTTTTGTTTAATTGGGAGGTTCCCATCCTCCAGGTTTATGATCACACTGTGTACACAGCAAATAAAAAGGTGGATGTATCCTGCTTTCGCATCACTGGAGGTGTGAGAGTAAAATGGCTGGCCACCTCTGTGCATGTCCTGTTTTATCCAATTTGACCGTAACAAGAGACTTACCACCTTGTTTAGCTGTGCTGGCAAAAGCTACCATCCAAAAAAGGCAATTCTGCAGATCATACAAGCTATCATTAGCTGTTTGATTACATGCAGAGTAATTTTATAATATACTAACTGTATATTATAAAATTTGATTACAAAATTGATTACAAAAATGCAGCAATCATCAGATCTGGCTCCTCAGGGCAGCTAGATGGTGAATGAAATGTTCTCAAGCTCTGTGCTCAGCAACATACAGGAAATGATATAAGCATGCGTTGATACACACAGCAGTACAAATTGATCACTAAAGAAAGAAGCCAGTAGTAATTAGGTAAACAGTGCCTTTTTATTGTTGCGTATGAGACATTCCCACAGTCTGTGCACCACTTTGTAGCGTCCAAGTAGAGTGTTTACATACATTTCTGGTGAAGTTTTGTTTCACCCGTTGGGTTATTGTCAGGTGTGTATTTTCTGGATGGCATGTTCTTCAGACGGCATGCTTGCTTGTTTGCTCACTGCCACGTTGACCGAGTTGTTTGTTTTTGTCTTATCCCCACCCAGCCTCAGGAGCAGTGAAGTGTCTTCATGGCAGTTCGTCGAGGACACATTAAGTACTTGAAAGTGAGTATGAGATCTTAGCTCCCATTTCAAACAGTACTAAAGTATGTGACCATATCAACTGAATATCAGCACTACAATCAGATATTTTTTGTGTTGAGGTGGTTGACAAAAAACACACAGACTCACTATAAAGTTACAGTTCTTGCTGTAAATTGAACAGAGCCTCTTTATACATTTCTGTAAAAGATGGTATGACTGCACACAGTGATCTGATCTATTTTGCTGGAACTAGTGATTTAATATTCTTTGAAAGTGAGATAGCATTAAGTGAAATCAAAAATATACACACATGCCAGCTCCCACTGGCTATGCCCATGTTTACTAGTTTAATACAGGACTCTCATTCATCCTCTCAGGCAGTGTATCTTACCCACCAGAATACACAATCACAACCCTTCTCTTGCATGAATGGACCTCTGTCAGGTTGACCGCTGGACTGTTTCCCTTTTCAGGCCCGATCCCATTTCAGCCACCAGCAAATGTGTCCACCAGGACACGCTCTGCTGAACAGATAGCAACATTTAAAAAAGTATTTTGAAGTCAGGCTCCATTCATGTTGTGGGCACTTTACATTGTGAACTAGAGTTGCAAATTTCGTGCATTTTCCTTAATCGATAGTTGAACACGTTCACAATCGAGTATCGATTAATCATTAATAAGATACAAAACGCACGTCTTTTTCTCAGTTTAAGTTTTATTTAAACAATTCTAGCAGCACATTACTTACGTGAAACATTAATTCATGAAGCACAAACAATTTAAATGAACAGAATAATAAAACAATAAGGCTCTTGCTCGAAACAGCTGCTCTTGTCTGCCTGTCCTTATTCAACAAATGGCGCAGCCAAACAAAACAATGTCAAATAGGTGGCCTTGAACCTTTTAACTCCTGGTTTTCTGCTGCATTGAAAACTGTAATTACACTGCATGGACACTCATTCCTTTTTGACCAAAAAGTACCAGTAACTATGGAACCAGAGGAACTAAACTCAGGAACTAAAAGTCTCTTTTGCACATTACTGTTTGCGTTTCCACTTCAGTTAAAGATCCGTGAAGATTAGGCAAAGTAGATGGATAACGGTTTTAAAAACGGCAGCGCAATTTAAACATTATTTTCAAACACGAGGAAGCAACTGAGAGTCATCCTGTTGTTTGTTTGTATTTACTGTGGCGTGACTCTGATGTTTGAGTTGGATTTAATAAATGAATGAAAAAGAGACATACAGAGGTGTAAAAGGAGACTGAAAACTAATAAGATAAGATAATCCTTTATTGATCCCCAGAGGGGAAATTCAGGAGAACAACAGAGCATCTTTCTCCGAAGTAGACATTCTGCTTAGTGTTATAATGGTTATTTATTTCAGCCTTAGAAAGTAACCGCCATGGAGCTAATTAGCAAATGAAGTATAAAATCTCTTGTTCACTTGCTTTGTTTCTCATTGCAGCTCCCTCTCTCGTTATCTCTCAATCACTCGTGTTCGCAGCCCATTCACACACTCATTCCTTCGTTCTTTCTCTTGCTGTTTTTAGAAATGTCTGCTCCTCGTCCTAATATCTTTACTACAGTGCTTCCTTTTTTATGAATGAAGTGGTACACGAGTTGGAGCAACTGCTGTGTCATTAAGCGACAGTCAGCCCTGCAAACTCCACCCCTTAAGTTCCTCAACCTTTGGAAAGTACTAAGTAACTAAATTTAGTCCCTAGTTCCTCTGGTCGACTGATAATTCTATGTGCTAACCACAAACAGACTTTTTTTTTAAAGAGTAGGTATGGGAAAAACATTTCTTCAAATTAAAACATTTTAGTAAATGGTGATTTTTTTTTCTTTCAGAATGCATTCACGTGTCTGTTTTATTGTACCTGCTGTATGCTCTAGTTTCTGTGATGCTGAATCCCAGTCAGTGATGTAATGGGGTTGTTTGAGGTAGCAGGGGAGGTCAGTGAAGCCTGCAGAGTATAAATTATAGAAAGTCTATGGGACACTGATTGCTCACTCTATTTTGACTTTGTGCTGCTGGCCACTGAACAGCTGACTACACTTTAATTTGAAAGTGATGTGTTTGAATTTATTTCCTTTAGCATCTGTCCTTTTCTTATTCCCTGTCTAGATGTAGAGTTGACAGCCTTAAAGAACGTGTTTTTAGAGATCAGTGTCTTTGTTCAGCAAAACATTTTAAGACCTGTGTAGAGCTGCAACCAATGATTACTTTCATTATCGATTAATCTGCCAAATGATTTATCAATTAAATGATTAACTGTTTTATCTATATAATGTTAGAAAACAGTGAAAAATACCCATTTTAGATTCCCAAAATCCAAAGATTTTACCATCATATATAAAAACGAAAAGATCAAATTGTCAAATTTGAGAAGGAGCGTTTGGCACTTTTGCTTGAAAAATGACAAATGTATTTTGTCCTTGTATACATCAATTAATCGGCCAATTGTTTCAGCTCTAGTTCTGCGTACCCCTGCTTACCTTGCTTTGTGTTTTTCGGCCAACTGGCCGACCTGCAGGAGGTGTATGACATGTCAAACGGTTATGAAGACCACATGGGAGGGGACGAGGGGAAGGATGCCAAGACCAACCTGATAGTGAACTACCTGCCTCAGAGTATGACGCAGGACGAGCTGCGGAGCCTCTTCAGCAGCATCGGTGAGGTGGAGTCGGCCAAGCTGATTCGAGACAAAGTCGCAGGTATGCTACGCTCTGAAACAATAAGACCTGTGACAGACCAGATCGACGCTTAAACACGAGATTTTGTGTTAAATGGCAAAGGATTTGTGTTACAGACTTAGCAAAAAAAGACAAATTGTGGCTACAACCTCTGATATATCAGTGGTGGTTCAGCTTTACGACTTAGAGAACAGGTTAGCCTATCACTCATTTTCAAATGACTTTGTCTTTATTGGCAGGATATCCTATAAAGACCTGTTTTCTGACTCCTCTGTCCTTTTTATAATGTAGTTTTTGTTTGGACGATATCCCAAATTGATTTCCTGCTTGAGTTGGGTAGTAGTTTGCTCCAAGTTTTTCACCACCATAGACTTGTTTTCATTTATTCCAACCAGTCCAACCCTGTTTAACTGTAGACAGTTTCTTTGTTTGTTTGTTTAGACTAGCATGCAATGTTAAGATTTGTTTTTGTTTTTAAATATTTATTTGTTTGCAGATTTTTTTTAACTATACAACGTTTTTTTGTTTTATTTTATTGTTTTCCTTTTTTTTTCTCTAGGCCACAGTTTAGGGTACGGATTTGTTAACTATCTTAACCCTAGTGATGCAGACAGAGCTATCAGTACACTGAATGGACTAAGGCTACAGTCCAAAACTATCAAGGTAACGTGCAATAAGGTGTTCTACAATTCTCAAACCAAAGATGTCATGTCATATAACTCTCCTGTGGCTCCTGTGCTGTCCGCTAACTAGCTAGTACATGTCAGCCCGAGGAAGTGATACTGCTTTTACAGCTCACTTACTGCCCTATCTGACATGTCTGTTGAGTTTGGCTTTAATTTTACTTATTTTATTTGACAGATTCTGTCAAATTCAATGTATTTAATTCCTAAAAAGTACCTTTTCGATCAGTTTGATTTCATTTTTTTTGTTGCTGTAGTGTTTTTTTATGCTTCTGACTCCACTCATCTTTGCTCAGACCGAAGACTTAATACCTAAAACCACTTAGGTGACAGTTTGCTTATGAGATTATTTTATTTTATTTATTGAGTCCAGAAATGTTTCATGTTTTTAATAAATGGACAACACCTTTCAGATGAATGAGTTGATGATTGTAACTTATAAATATATAATTACCCTTGTAAATCTAGATTGCTAAATGTCAACAGTTTGATAGATTTAAGTACTGGTACTTTTAATAGTTTTTTTTGCTACTTTGTTTTGTACATGAATATCAGTAGAGTTTTAATCGGGCAATTGTTGCTTCCTGTTGCCAGGTTTCATACGCACGGCCCAGCTCTGATACAATAAAAGATGCCAACCTATATATTAGCGGCCTGCCAAAGTCCATGACCCAGAAGGACGTGGAGGACATGTTTTCACGTTATGGTCACATCATTAACTCCCGAGTACTTGTTGACCAGGCTACAGGTACGACAGGTGAATGACTTCCTTTTTTTTCAAAAATTCTCTTCAGAAATAGATAGTGTCTTTAACAAAACGCCCAAAGCAGTAGTTTCGCTGCTTGTATCAGTATAGGCAATCACCAGCTGCTCTCTCGTACCTAGGTGCGTCCCGCGGAGTGGCTTTTATCCGGTTTGACAAGCGGGCAGAGGCAGAGGAAGCTGTCAAAAACCTGAATGGCCAAAAACCACCTGGAGCCTCTGAGCCAATCACAGTGAAATTTGCTGCCAACCCAAACCAGGCGAAGAACACGCAGCTCATCTCTCAGCTCTACCACAACCAGTCCCGGCGATTCGGGGGGCCCTTACACCACCAGGCACAGAGGTTCAGGTGAGAGAAGTTGTGAACGTTTACATACACTGAGTAGGACTTGATCTTACTTTACGCTTCAGACAAGCAATCTAATTAATGAGTGACTTTTTGACTCTGGTCAGAACCAGTACAGTATGGATGCCATTGCTCTGTTTGTTGTAACTGTTAGTCTTGTGATAACTAAGCGATTGGTGATAGCTAATAACCCTCATTTATATACATAATGCTAGGAAACATATGTTGACTTGATTTTTGTGTGCCAAAACCCTGAGTTTGGTCAAAGTATAACTTGCATTTTTCAGTTGCACACCAGAAAATAATGAGAAACATTTGTGGAATGAAACATGCAGTTCATGTTCTTGATAATGGTTTTTAATTGAACTTCGCTTAATTGTTGATATCAGGGGTAAAGGGGGGCTAAGCAGAAAAAGTTTTGAAACCAGTAATGGAAACAGCATGTTCCTGGCTCAATGAGAAACCACACTGCTTGGTTTTTGCTGCAGGAGTTTTAATGCGTATCACTGGAGTAAATGATCTAGAGCTGAAATGATTAGTCGATCGACAGAAAAATTAATTTGATAATCTGTTAATTGCGTAAGCCATAAGTAGAGACAAATTCTCAAATTTGCTGTTTTTCTCAGTCTTCTGTGATCAGAAATTTAAAACAAGACATTTGAATATGTCAACTTGGGCTTTTGGGAAATTGTGATGAACATTTTTACTATTTTCTGACATTTTATGGACCAAACAATTAATTGATTAATTGAGGAAATAATCGTCAGATTAATCGATAATAAAAATAATCATTAGGTGCAGACCTAAAGTGAAAAGGTCATTATGTTATTAAAGAAACTGTTGTGGTTGTGACAGACTTTCACTTCAGTTTCAGTGTTATTGATAAATCCACACGTACTCAAAACATTCTCATTTCTAGGTTCTCCCCAATGGGTGTTGATCACATGGGTGGCATGGGAGGCGTCAGTGTCCCCGGGAACTCCACCTCTGGCTGGTGCATCTTCATCTACAACCTGGGCCAGGATGCCGACGAGAGCATCCTTTGGCAGATGTTCGGCCCCTTCGGCGCAGTCACCAACGTCAAGGTGATCCGAGACTTCAACACCAACAAGTGCAAGGGCTTCGGCTTCGTTACCATGACGAACTACGAAGAGGCAGCCATGGCCATCGCCAGCCTGAATGGCTACCGGCTCGGAGACAAGATACTGCAAGTGTCCTTTAAGACCAGCAAGGGCCACAAGTAGAGAGAGCTGGACAATCGGGTGTAGAGGAGAGATGGAAATGACCTGCGCCAGGCTTTTATCGCAGAAAGCAGAAGTACGAGTTTGCAAAGTCAGGCACATGTTTGGGTTTTAGTGTATTCAGAGTTAAACGAGATGTTCACTCTTCTGCACCTTTGTACTTGTCTAAAAGAGTGTTTTTTTTTTCATCTTTATACTCATGCTTGGGGCTTGAGGACACTGAGTAGTTTCAATTTTTAGGGAGGGGATGGAGAGGGCAAAATCCCATGATACCCCCAAGATAACTTTTGAAAATTATCTAAAAAGCTAAAATACTGTCTGTATGTGTTGCATGTGTAACTGGGGACAAGATAAAGGAGGCGGGCAAATGGTTCTTAGCAGTGCACTGAAAATACGGAGCATAAGGAAAGCCCTGCAAATCGTTCTCCAAGTGTCGACATTTTAGTGGATGATTTAGTTTAAAAGAAGGTGAAGAACAATACTTTGCCCGTAGCCAGTGGTTGTTTCATTTTGGAAAAGCAGTGGATCTGGATCCTCGTCATAAGTAGAAATAGATGC
This sequence comes from Oplegnathus fasciatus, assembly GCA_003416845.1. NCBI lineage: Eukaryota > Metazoa > Chordata > Actinopteri > Centrarchiformes > Oplegnathidae > Oplegnathus > Oplegnathus fasciatus. The sequence continues at coordinate 713,606 of NTHP01000337.1, forward strand.
CTTAAATTATCATCCAGTGGACACATAGACCTACAATACCACTCACTGTCTCGAGTCAATCTAAGAGCAAAGCACTTTTAACCAACTGTTTTAGGTTACTATAAATATCAGTCTTTTTGATGTTAATCTGTGACCTTTGCTCACCCTCCTACCAGGTTAACACTTTAAAACACGACAAGCTCTGGAGGGAAATGTTTTTGTTTTGTTATCCCTGTGTAAAGTGTCTTTTTATTATAAGTTGTATTTCAGGAGATTCCTGTTGAATATGAACCCCAGTCAATGAGTAGGGAATTAAGATGGACCAAAGGCAGGGAGAGATTTGATCCTTTAACCCAGAAGAGTTTTCAGAGCAGATTTTCACAAGGTAAATTTACACCTTTTTTTTTTTTTGAATTTCTTTTGTTTTTTGAAGAGGTACTAAGGTTATATCTGACGCTGACTGAGAGCAACATCACTTTGGCTCAGTTTGCCTGTTTTGTTCTGTTTTGTTTTTTCTTTTGAGTTGATTTGTTTTCTTTTTGTTTGGAACATTTTTTTTCATTCTAAAGGCATAGATTTTTATTTGTAAGTAAGTTACAAACTTGTTTTAACGAGTGCTTATCTCAAGTTTGGAGAGAAATTAATGGCCTTTGTTTATGATTTCAGTTTAGATTTGCTTTATTTTCTTCCTTTCTTTTGTTTTGGTTGTTTCACTTTGAACATAAACCATTAAATTTAATTTCTTTTTGCTGAAAGTTTTGTTTGGTTTGTTTCTTTTTTTATTTACCTTTTTTAGATTTGGTTTGAGCTTTTGTTCTATTCTTTTTCTAGAAGCAATTCTGCAGTGCCGAGAAAAGATCCCTGGTCAAGCAAAAACAGGCTGTTACAAAAAGTGTTTCCACTGGAGGCTTTTAGACATCTGACACAGGCTTACATTTTTGAATGATTAAAGATATATGGACCAATGTTAGTAGATATAAGGTTATTTAACCTGTACACAGACACTTGAAGGAAAGTGACGGTCCAGCAGACATTTCATGAAGCAACGATTGCTGGATAAGTTTGAACCACTGAAGAGCAACATAATTAGCAGGTTGAAGCTGTACAGTATGTTGACACTTTTGGTCGTCTTTTCAGTAGTTGAATGTGAGGCTTATTTATTGACATCTGACTCAGTAAATCTGCTTTTTGATACTCGGCTGATTTACATTTTGATTTGTTTGCTTGAGTGTAATTATCTAAAGTGAAGCCAGATTTGTTGTGCATCAGCGGTTTGATATTTCAACACTGCAAAGAAGTATACTCCGTTCACTTGCAGATGTAGGCTTTTAGACCCATTGCTCTGAACTTTGTCTAATGGGGGGATTACTTTTAACTAGTGAGGACTTCGCTTTGTGTACTTGCTCAGTGAAACACTTCTTATATCATCCATTTTACAGAAGATCATTGGTATATCACAGCTCATCTTTTTATAGTGATGAATTAGGTAGATTGCCTTGTTCTCCAAGGTGGTTGAAAGGTGGAGCTTTAGCAGCGGTACAGTAATTGTTCTTGATTTAACCTGACCACAAATTGAACAGAGGAACCTCGTCGTAATAGACTTACAAGTAGCAAATGATTCTTGGGAACAGTACTTGCTCTCACTTTTTAGGATTCACTTTTAAAATAATTTTTTCCAGCAATAATTCCCCTGACGCCTCATTAAATGCCTCTTTAATCCGTGTGCCCCATCTGAAAGGAGTACTCCCATCACAAGCTTCAGATTTTGGTCTTAAAAGTGTTTTTTGATTTAGTATTTCCATGTTATTTTGTGTCACAATCCTTTGTGCAATATTTCATGACTTGCTCAAAGCAGGTAATAGAAATTTGTTGTGGTCTTGGACTGTCACCTTTTTTTTATAATTTCTTTTTTCTACTGACGTTATGTGTTACTGCTTAGTTTTCTCAGCAGTCTAGTTGGTATTGCATGAAAGATGCAAGTGAATTTGTTTTAGGGGCAGTCAGAATAAACTGCATTCCGCCTTAATTTATAAGTGGAAATGGTGTATTTTACATCAGAGGAGGCGCAGATATTTATTTGACAATGTATGCGGTCATATTTGTTACTTGGAGTGTTTTTAATGATTGATTTTTGTTTTCTGGGTTTTGAAGGACACTAAGTTGAAGTCCATTAAATGTCTTCTAACATTGGATCATTTCAATAAAAACATGGTGGCTTTTCAAAATTGAAAGAATTAAATGTCTCTTCAGAAGCTTATTATGGATGTGCTGCAAGTGATTTTGTTTACAAACGCTAAATGTATGGACATGTGAATGCACAGTTGGACTTCTGTATCAGTGTTTTGCATGTCTTAAGTTAGCATTGTCATAAGATGACTGTTTCCTATTTTACTCATCAGCATTTGTGTTGTGGTTACAGGAAGATGGATGATTTATCTTGTAATGTCACTTGGCCTTCAGCTGATCACATGGTATAGGCCCAGTTATTACCCTCTGCGACCAGATGGGGGAGACATGTCTGCGTATATGTTTACTGTAACTGACACCACCATCAAAACAGTAAGTTTTCTGCAGTACTTGTAGAGGCTGAATGCATTTACTTTCCACTTCATATGTTATAATTAAGTGAGGAAGAAAAACTACCGTCTGTTTTCCATCTTTAAGGTTATCAATGGAGTGAAACAACTCAAATGTGTTGGAAAGAAAAGGGAGCTTTGAAATGGTTCTGTAGATATTAAGGGTGACATTAATGACATTAAACTTGGAACACCACCTCAAGAAATCGCTTCTCATCCGAAACACCCTTAAAAACTACATAACCGTTTCATATCTGTTTTGATATAGCGTCTTTGCAGGCAGAGGTCATGCAGCCAGAGACTGAGGTTTGGTAACCTGAAGCGTTGGAAGGGCTGAAATACTCCTCACCATGCTTCTTCCATAGAAGAGATTCAAGGATTTGCTTGATATTCTGTCCCTGCAGAGAAAAAGCAGTAGCCGTGGTGGATTGCTGACACATGTAAATTGTATTATATAGCGCTTTTATCCAAAGCGTCTCTTGATCACACACACACCGATGGCAACAAGCTTTAAGGCACAGGTCTGTCCATCGGGAGCAATCTGGAGTTTACACTTCGACATGGGGACAAGAGGAGCTGGGGACTGAACCTCCTGAACCACAGCCACCGTACAAGACATAGTGAGCCTGCAACTGGTGAGTTTTAGATGTGGTTTTCAGTAGATTTGGTTAATTGTGCCTTAATATAATATTACTGCAACTTGGAGTGGCAAAAGCTGGGCATTTATTTGTTACTTTAGCCATCAGCTTTGACTTTTCTAATCGCTCGTTCATGACTATGTTATTGTGACAGCAAATATACTAAAGATCAGCCTCACACCAATTTTTAATCCCTTTTGTGTGATTTTCCTCTTGAGCTACTCCCCAGTCTTTCCCCATACCCCCTGGTAAAAGCCCAAGTACATGTACCTCACTGATCTAAAGAGGTAATAAAGTTCTAAAAACATTTTTGCACAATTAGGTCTAAAATAAAACCAGTCATTGACAGGACTTGGAGTGTGCAACAGGTTTTTATTAGAAAACATGAACACAAAATTAAAAGCATAGGTATAAAAACACAAATAACCATCTAATTAGCATAATATAAATATTTATATTCATGTCGCTTCAATATCTATACATAAATGCATTGTCTAACAAACAAAGGTTCACCTCAACAAAATTAATTTGCTCTGTGTCTATCAGTTTGTTTACTTTCAAGTCTTTCAAGTTCTCAGAATTATTGTCAAATCTGAGATCATGTTAAGGCAACTCAAAACCTTGACTGAAGTCTAAACCTGCAATCAGAACTTCATTAAGACAACCCTACTTTGAATCTAATAAACACTAATCCATTTAATGCATGTCAGTGCAACACATTGTCAATGTTTGCAGGAGCATTCGGAGTTCAGGTTACATGTGAAACTTAATGCATTTCCTCACAACTCCTGTCTAAACTGAATGGAGACATACAGTACATCAAGCAATGAAGGTTTTTGTTTTCGGCATGGCACAGGCAAAATCCATTTAAGCCGCTAAACCCTGACACCGCAATATACTCGATGTTTGGTCTCATTTAGGATTTTAACCAAACTGTATTTTTCCAGGCCTTGAATGTTGGTCCTTTCGGTCCTGGGAGGTGAATATGTGCTGTAGAAGGCAGTATCCCTCGCTGTCCATCCTGTAAGAGTGTCTCAGACTTGGCAGAGGTTGTAGCAGGCCACAGGTCTCTCCAGCACGTTGTCTCCATCCACCTCAAACACGTAATCACAGCGGTGTGCGATCAGAGGAGCATCAGACAACGCCACACTCTGATTACCAAAGGAGATTACTGTGTCTCTCTGTAGGGAAGAAGTTGGGAAAGGTTGGGATTTTCCAGAATTACATGAAAACAGGGTTAAAAATGACCTTGAAGGTTTATGAAATGGCTGGGAAATTGAATGTCATGAGGAAAAAAATCCCCTATAATTAGCAGTAGCATTTTCTATTACATCCTAATTGTGTGAATGTGGATACTGTTTCACAATGTCTTCTCTGTTTAGATCAGGTGTTTCCATAGGCTAAAGCAGTACAATAATTTGCCACTATGTTGATGTTTAAAAGGCCAAAAAAATAACCAAATGTTAAAATAAAGTTGATGATTATATAGTAGTAATACATGGTTACACAAATGTGTAACCTGAATCAGAATCCGTATTTCAAGTGACTTAATTTAAAGGCCCTGAAAACATTTTCTCAATCAACTTCTTGCTAATAGCTATGTGGTCCTACATGAACCCAAAACTTTCTGCCAAAGTCAGAACTGTTACAGAAACAGTTACTTCAACTGGTTTTGGTCTCAGCTGGAAAAAGGTGATGTTGCATATTTACACATATTACGTTAGCATTTAGCTCAAAGCACTGTTGTGCCCAAGTACAGCCTCACAGAACTGCTAGCATGGTTGTAAACGTCTTGTTTTCTCTGATAGATGCTTAATATTTTATAGTTTAGGAGAAATACTTAAGATTTCAAATCAAGTTTTCAGGGTTTTTAAATCCTCACATCTGCACTTTGACCTGAACAAATAGAAATTATCTGCCTTACCCGTTGAGGGCCACCTCCGTTATTGGCAGCAGTACTGGGAGTAGGTGTAGTAGCAGTGGCTGCTTTCTCAAAGTCCTTCTTACATAAATGAGCCATAATCCCAGCAGCTAAGGCATCACCAAGAACGTTGATCATCGTCCGGAACCGATCACTAAGGATGAGACGGAAAAAATCATTTACACGTTGCCCCAACAGCCCCTATACGGGTCGTATATGATGCTCTATATAGTATAATCATTTTTGTGGGACTCACAGAACCCAATCGATGGCCACAATCAGTGAGATGTCAGCAGGCGGTAACCCCACAGAGGTCAGGACAATCACCATGGTAACCAGACCCGCTTGAGGTATCCCAGCTGCCCCGATGCTGGCTGCTGTTGCTGTTATACTGATGAGACAAGAGGCGGGATGTTAGAGATGTAAAACAAATTGGTTCTCACCACAAAGAACTTATCATGGGAGGATGATGAGCTCAGTGTTTATTCTCACCTAATAGTGACCAGCTGGCCAAAGTCCAGGTCATACTCATTGACCTGAGCGATAAAGATGGCCGCCACTGCCTCATACAGGGCTGTTCCATCCATGTTGATAGTAGCTCCCACTGGCAGCACGAAGCGAGCGATCTGCCGGTCCACCCCACAGTTCTCCAGGAGACACTTCATGGTGATTGGCAATGTGGCTGAGCTGCAGAGGACGAGAACCAGAGGAAATAGTCAGACCAGGGTACTCAATGGGCTTCTTTCCCAAATATGACCATCTAGAACTGGTAGGATGTCCTTAGCACGTCAGTACGTATTTTTAAGATTAGAAAAGAGAACCAAGACGCTGGGCTACATCTACCTGCTGGAATAAAAAAAACAAACATTAGAGAACCTGTCTCCTCTTACCTGGATGACGTGGCCAGTGCGATGACGAGAGCCTGCAGCAGTCCTCTGATATAGGGGAAGGGGTTTTTGCGGGTGAAGAAGAAGAAGAAAAGAGGCAGCAGGATGAGGCCGTGCACGAACAAACCAGACAGGACCGTGATGAAGTACATGCCCAGCTTCTCTCCCAGGTGGGCTGGGTCGTGCATGTCCAGGATCTTCCCTGCCACAAGGAACACAATGCCGAAGGGGAAGTACCTGCACGGAGGGGAGAAGAGAAATGTCTTTTTCTGTCCTGATCATGGATGCTGTTAAGTGTGCTTCCAATATTATATTATGTTCTTCTATACCTAAAAATTGCACAGCCTACCTACACATCCAGCCAATATGTACTTTATATATAAATATTTTCATAATTGTTTTTGAATTATCCCTTATATTTCTTTTTCAAACTCTTATTTTTACTCTTATTCTAATTACTATTATTTATTGCACACTAACTTTTTCAGCACAGCCTCAACATTATGACATCCATGCATTTCAACACATTAGCACGTAACAAATAAAAACTTTGAATCCTGAAAATTTATGACAACATCTTGGGGGAAGGCTCTTTCCTCTTTTAACATGACCATGCTCCTGTGCACAAACACAGGTCCATTAAAGAAAGGAAGGAAGAAAGGTTCTCTGAGTTTGGTGTGGAAGAACTTGACTGGCCTGACCTCAACCCCATCCAACACCTTTGAGGCTAATTGGAATGCCGACTGTGAGCCTTTTCTGGCCTTGCATCAGTGCCTGATCTCTCTAATGCTCTTGTGGTTGACTGTGAGCAAATCCCCTCAGCCAGGCTCCAGAAGCATGGAGGCTGTTACAGCAGCAGATTAATGCCCATGACTTTGAGATGGTCAAAAATCACACATGGGTGTAATGCTCAGGTGGCCACAACGTTCTCTCCAGAGTCCACCATCCCAACCAATTGTAATTGTATTTACTATTATCCGGCACTAATCTGATTTATGAAAGTGCCTATTTGCTCCATTCACACAAACGTAATCCAAGAGTCGACTCATCAGCTCCCGTGAGAAGCAGTAAGGACACTTCAGACGCCACCGGTGGCTCTTCCCTGCGTTGCCGTGCGAGATTTATTTTTAGATTTAATCTGGCTCTGCTCTGCGTGTATGTCTTTCTGTTTTTTGGATGCATGTGGCGTCACAATAGTGTGTGTGTGTGTGTGTGTGTGTGTGTGTGTGAGTGAGTGCAATCTTACCACATAGCAGCGTTAATGATCTTCATGACGCACTCGTTGATGCACTGGCACACGTTGACCAGCGGTGCTCCACGTTCTCCCATCTTCCCCAGCAGCAGACCTGAGAACAGACAGTACAGTCACGTGTTACTCGGTGTCTTACAAGTTGCCCCTGATGAAGAGTTTATAAGTAGAAACTAATTAGTTAATTAATGGTTAATAAGTAATTTACTAATGCTTAATAGATCACATATAAGCCATTAATAAGAACAACTTTTGCCAAGTTGTGAAAAGTCCCTTTGGCTGGTTATCATGTCTGAATTAACAGTCAGTCAGTGTTAGTAAGTCATTAACAGTGGTGGAAAGTAACTAATTTACTCTAGCACTGTACTGAAGTACAATCCTGAGATATTTGTACTTAACTTGAGTAATTCCATTACTCCTACTTTATTCTCCACAACATTTCAGCAGGAAATATTGTACTTTTTATTCCTACTACATTTATCCGAGAGCTGTAGTCTCTATTTACTTTCCAGATTAAGATTTTACACAAAATAAACAACAGAATGCATTGTTATAGATTAAAACTGGTCCTAAACCTTTTTGGCTTGTGACCACTAACAGAAGAACAGTGTGTAGTTAGTGCTCCTCATCACATTTCTGATGTCTATGAGTTGTTAGCAGCTCCACCATTTCTCCTCTCAGAAACTTTCAATTACAGTTTAAGATCCAAAGAGGTAAAATTATCCAATATTTCACAATAATGCAAAAACTAGATAAAAGTCCCCAAAAAACGAAAACATATTTGTGTAGCAGAACTTCGTTTTTTCGTCTTTCCTACCACATTAACCCTCTCATGACCACTTTATTTATTTTGTGAGCCTCTTGAGAGGACCATCAGACTACTCTAACTATAGTAAGTAGTTTAAACTCCACCTCGGCCAGCTACAACAGTAAGATGCTGCTTACACTTTGATGCATCAGAAACATCTCATAATATCATATTATATCAGTTGAAGAATGAGTACATTTACTTTTGAAACTTTAAATATATTTTGCTGATAACTTTTTTACTTTTGCGTAAGTAAAGAATGAATACTTCTTCCACCACTGGTCATTAATAAAGGGTTGAAGTTTGTCACTTTCTAATAAAAATAATAAGCTTATTATTTACATTCTCTATCTCCATTGAAAGAGTCTTCTTGATGAACTAAAGTGTCATGTTGGAGCAGCCAGGATGATTTTTCACAACCTGGCAACCCAAAAGGTGTTATGGCTTATAATGTAAGGAATGTAATAATGGCTCTATAAAGCACGAGTAAGCATTTGATTTATAAACAATAAATCAAGCCATTAGTTTTACCTTATAAACACCTTATAGAGTCCTATTATATAGTAGTACCATAAGGGTTACACTTAAATAAATAAGGGTTATTTCTTTATTTGTTGAAATGTTTTTGTGATATAAGGAGCCGTGTATCTTTACCCATGGTGGCCGAGAAGATGACAATCCCCAGTACGTTCATGCCCTTGCTGGTGCTGGGGACGATTTTATACTTGATGTCGGGAGCAGGAGTGATCTCCAGGAAGACTGGGTGGCCCAGTTGAGGGTTGTGGTAGTCAGGCATGACATATACATAGTTTGCCTGAGAATCTTTCACATCAGCACTCTGTACAATAGGAACCAGGTCTGTTCGGTACTGGAGTGGGATGAAAGAGAACAAACACGGATTTGTTAATACGTGGATGTTGAATATTGAATTAATGAACAGTATTGTACAGCCCACTGTGAGCTTCCTCCTTTTGTCCACTCACCTGCTGAAAAGTGGCTTCAATTAGATTTGACGGGATCATGTTCCTAAAAAAGACAATATAAAGACAAATATCAGATCATGTCTGTAGTGAAGTATACAATTGTTGAATTATATGCTTTTTTGGGAGTTTTTCATTTCATTATACAAACAATAAACAGCCTGACAATTATATTTTAATTTGACATGCTTCACTGCGATTGTTCAGTGCATATGAAGAGCTGAAGATTTGTATATGTTTTTATTATGAGGGTCAAAGTTCATTCTTGATCTTGGAAACAGGAGTGGAGAAAGATATCTTACCACAAGGTTAATTTAGTTACTGTTTTCATATCACATGATCTTGATCAGCAGATAGAGTGTACGAAGTTGCGTGGAACTGTATTTGTTCAAATTTCCACTGATGAAGATCATATTGAAAGCTACAGAACAGCTACTAAATGGACCTTGGTTTCTCAGGTGCTGTTTCCAAATTCAACAATGAACTTCGAACCTCAACTTTTAAGCCAACATGGACGAGAAGTTCTAAAAAAATCAACAATGCCATGATAACTGTGGATGAGGATTATGTGATATGATCGAAAGCACCAGAACAGCTGCTAAATGGACCTTGTGGTGAGACTATTTTCTCAGCTGTTTTCATCTTTGGAACTTGTGTTTGAACCAGATAGGAAATGCTTAACAAAGGCAGAAGCTGTTTTCTTTCTCCTGGTACAACATGAGCTAATTGTGCCTTTAAATGCAAAAGCAGCTGCGGTGTAGTGATGTTCATATGCCATGAATTACTATGTTGGCGAGGTTATTTAATTTATAGACTGAGATACCAGATTCAAGAGACATTTTGGTGAATTTCTGACCAACCAGTGTCATATACAAAATATAATTACCTGTATGATTTTCATAACAAAACCTGATAATAGAAAGTTTTATGTCTGATTGTGGCTAGATAATATTAGTTGAAGTAACATTGCTATGACACTTGCTGTTGTTAATTGTAACTAAGTACATTTACTGACGTACTGTACTGTGTATAAATGTGAGGTGCTTTACTTGAATATTGCATGGTTATAAATGAAACCACCCAACAGTATATAACAACACCTTGAGCAGCTACAACAGTAAAATGCTACTTACATGTTAATGCATCAGTAATGTAATTTCATAATATAACACTCACAAGGGGCATTTTTCTGCATGGACTACTTTTACTTTTGATACAAGTACATTTAGCTGGCAGTAGCGATATATTTTTACTTAAATTACATTTTCAAAGCGTACATTTACTTGACATTTAATATTTCTATTATGTGGAAATACTACTTTCACTTGAGTAAATAATCTCAACACGTCCTACACCACTGGTTGTTGTAATTAAGTGGAATTATTAATAGTGATCTCTGTTCCTGCAGGGATAATTTTTGCTAATTTATACGCAGCACAAGAATAGCAGCAAAATAACTCCCAACAAACCCAGGGGATAGATTTTCACACAACATAGTAAAACAGAGAGAGGCCTTCACATGTTGACAATGTGGAAGGTACATGTGCATGGCATCACGTACTGGGACTGTATTTATACAGCATGCGTCAATGACACTGAACCCAGGAAGAAAGCTTGTCAAACACGTAAGAGGACTGAAATGTACACCTGACCTTTGGCTTACACCAACAGACGCACCAGCCACAGCTCACTAAAGTAATCAGATTTAAGAAGAAGGTCTTAGTGGATCTCTGGCATGAATGGCCCTGCAGTAAGCCTGAGCACACACACAAGACTGCAGACTCTACCATACACAGTGTAACATTGCACAAGGACCTTCTGAGAAAGTGCAGGCTTAACAGATCACAATTAAGTGTCTCCCTATTCTTAGACGACCTGCTGCGTAGTGACACTGAAACTATCTTACAGGCACTTTTTCCCCCTTCTTTCTAATTTAATGCTGAAATGTCTCCCCGGCTGACAAAAAGACATGTAGGTGTGGATTCAGATTTTGATTGCTTTTATCGTATGTGATAATTGTATCAAATGTGCTGCCATTTTATTTGTTTTATTATAATTTCTGGGGTTCACTAAATATTAGAAGAAACCACATTTTCAGAAAGCTTCACTCGCCGAGAATTTCATAATTTCTGACTTCCCCTTGTTTTGTAGTGAAAGTTATTATGTCAGCTCCCAGGATCAAACTGATGGCTTGAGATTTTGTGATTAAGGAGCTTCCTGTTCCTGAGGAGGCACAGGGAGTTCAAAAGGTCTGAACTGGATCTGTACTGGATTTAATTGGTCTATACTGGTTTTTCGCAGGCGTTAAAGGGTATTACACAGAGAATCCTCATCCTGGAAAACAACACTAATAAGATAAGAGTTAAAAAATCTGGAATCTCCTGAAAAGCCTGTACGAGCAGGGGCATTTTCACCATCTTATAGAAGAAGGAAGTGCAAGTGGGAAATACTTCCAACTATCAGATCTTTTCCAAAAATAGCAGAGACCCTGAGTATGTCAATGGGAAATCCGCTTCGGAACGCGCAACAAATGGAAGAAAAATCTAATTACCAGGAAAGCCTGATTTGGGTGTTTGTTTATCTGGACAAAATGGTGTATAGTCCTATAAGCTGCTCTTAGGAAATGTCAAAGAGGAAGAACATCTTAACCGAGCTGACTGAAAGAAGGGATGGTCTTTATTACTTGAAGTTTTTAGCCATGCTAGCTAGCGGCGTGGCTCTACGGATGGCAATGTTGGTCTGTAGTTCCACCACTTTGGTCCAAAAAAGTATTTCAACATCTATTGGTTGGATTGCCATGAACTTTGGTACAGAGATTCATGATTCTCAGAGGATGAATCCTAATGACTTTAGTGATGCCCCTGACTTTTTCTGTTAACATTGCCATTAGAAGCATATTAGGATGCTGACATTAGTATTTAGCTCAAAGCATTGCTGTGTAGTACATGGCCCCTAGAGGTAAGCTCTTTATCTTGTTCATCATGGAAGGAAGAATTATACTGAATCATGTCAGAGGTCGGGTACAGAGCAGCATGTAGAGTTGGAATGGATTCAGCAATCTTGCACAAGGGCTCTTCAGTAAGGTAAATGTTTGAATGACAGTGTTCCCATCACTAGGTTCACAAAGTGTGATTGCGTTTGTGTCTGTCAATGTTAACCTGATGAGGTCCAGCAGAGCGTCAGCGGAGGTCATAACAGGCCCTGAACTTGCGTGGTGGCCATCTTTCTCTGAGCCCGTCCCCGGGTGAATAATGAGCACCAGCACGATACCGACGATGACAGCGATGAAGGTCGTCCAGAGGTAGTAGGTGATGGTCAGGACTCCCAGCCGACCGCTTGCCTTAGTGTCCATGGCCGACAGGCCGGACATAAGACTGGAAGGAAAAACAAGATGTGTCTGATTGACTCTGGTTTAAACTCTGAAGTGTTTTTAGCTCATGTCAAGCCAATGAATTAAAGAAGATCATTTAATTAGTGAGATAATTTAGTTTCAATGTACCTTCAATAGTTCAAAAACAATTGATTAATTCATCTATTTGTTGATCAAAAGAAAATTAAATGATTGTAAATTTGATAATTGGTCAATTATTATTAATAAACTTGAGAAAAAGCACTGGACTGGAGATTAAGTGACTTGTGATGGATGGGTCACTGAACAATTGTCAATTAATTGACACAATAACAAATACATGTTTTTTCAGCATTATTCTTTAAAGATATTCATTGCTGTGGGTTTTTCAGTGACAGTGTTCACTTTTTAGATGTTGCAGTTTTAAGATTGTGGATTTCTCATGTTAAAATCAGCATGTTAATAACTTCAAGCTGAAGAGAGATCTTTGCCAAGCGAACCACCTGGATTACCCAGACTTCTCACTTCTAAAGAAATATTCTCCCCCAATATATATATATTTCAGCTACCCCCATAACCTAGAATAGTACATGAAAAAACTTTTTACTCATACTTCTTCTTTGAGAATAGACAAATATTACTCAATAAAACAATCTGCATACACTAAATTGCAGATCCAGCTCTTACTCTTTTACTGACGAGGGTTTCCATTAAGACATGCAAGTAAAAACAGGATGTGAATAATGAATACAAATGTTATGTATGGAAAGTTTCGTGTGGTTGATGCTTGATCTTAGAGTTGTAATAACATCAGAATGTTTATCTGTTGGTATATCAGATCAGTGATGCATTTCATAATTCCTATCTGACCACAGTGAGATCGAATGTGACAGGTTTAATGTAACAGCTTGAAAACACTGCAGCTGTTTTCAGTTGTGTTTCAATGAAGTCTGGACTAACACGGGTGAGGACTTTTCTTACCTGGAGGTGATGAGCGGCAGAATCAACATCTTTAACATCCTCATCAGCAGTTCTCCAGGGAAGGAGAAGTAGATCTTAGCCTGTGTGAGAGAGGAACATCTGAAACAAACCTTATTTCTATAAATGGCTGCCCCTTCAGTACATCATAATGTAAAGACCAAATAACATCTCACAACTGAAAATCTCCTGCGTGGACTCAGTTGTAGTTCAGTGTAGTAGTGTGCAGAAAAACTCACTGTTAGCTAAATATATGTAATACTGAGTATAAGAAAAGGTTTTTGCAAACAGATTTACTGTTGATATTATGAAATCTCTCTTAATTTATGTCATAATCTCTTTCACTTTTTAATGTAATGAACACCTGATAAATAACTGTTTACTGTAGCTGATTTTGATTCGATTTCTTTTTTTACATTTAACCAAGTGGGTCGAGAAGGACCAAATTAGTTTTGTTCATGTTGAAATCAAACACAATACTCCTTTAAATTATTTTGTCAACATCATCATCTTTACTATATTACAATTATAGTCCTATATCTTACCTTAGAATTGCTTTTTTATGCCAGTATCTAATTGTCTTGAAGTTTCATGTATGTGAATTTAAGTGTGAACTTAATATAACTGCCTTTATTTAGTAGTAGTATCATTGCACAACACTTAATGAATCAAGATTAAATGAAGGAGGTCCACGTCAAGCTTCAAATTGTTCGTATTTTAGAAATTAGGTATAGCTAATTTCTTAGCATTGGATTCAACATGTTAAAAACGTTGTTGTCCACATTCCCAAAGGAAAAAATCACAACACCTGTCAATGTGTCCCTTTGTTGCAATTTGCTATTTACAGATTCTTTCTTTGCAGATGATGATGCCGTATGTTTTATGGTCTGCTGCCAGCACACAAGGTTACACTGCTGAGTACACTGGACACTAATCATTGATTCAGTCTTTGCCAAAATACTTAATAAGGTACTTGGTCCATTCGGAGCATCTTACATCATAGTAATGCAATGTCAGGAGAACATGTCGCCTTTAAACACACATTTAAACATTTCTAAATAATTTGCTTTCTAAATAATAGCAAACCTGATCTTTAAAACTGATCTTTTGGCCGCTAGCAGAAACAAGCGTAAACACATCACTGACATCACCTTTTGAGTTGATATGGCTAACTTGATAGCCAATAGTTGTTAGTATTCATTTTGAGTCCACCTGATGAATGTAAGTCCAACATTCATTCTCTTTTAGTTCTGTTTTGATCTCCCTCGACTACTGAGGGAAATATTTGGTTCTTTAGCTGCTAAATCCTGCTCTATGTTCCCCAGCTAGTCTCTAACTCTGTCTGCCTGCAGCTTGGTGCTGAGTGGGTAGTGCACAGAGGGTTTTTAGAGCCTGCCTGCTGCAGCCAGAAACGACGCTATGAGAGCAGTGAGAGTGAATCGAAACAGTAAAGATGCAGGTTGTAAAACCAAAACAAGGAGTTAAAAGATGCTATATAACTCCATAAAGCTGAGGGGAACTGCAGAGTTGGGGGATAATTCTCAGTGGGTTCACTACTACGAGCGGCGTCTTCCACATCCAAGTACTCTAATGATACAATGTTAATAGCAAAATATTGATTATAGCTGCTTTAACTATTTCTGAACTTCTTCTGACACCTTTGGTTCCCTGTTATACCTGTTTTTCTGCTTCTATCTGACTCCACTCTGACTATGACATAACTGGCTTTAACTACAGTGTAAGTGCACGACAGTCACACTGCCTTTTGTCAAATTTCTGTCCGTCATTCATCCATACCTGTGTGGACAGGTTGAGTGACCTGAGGACAAATCCAAGCACACAGCCCGTCACTACAGCAATGACCGAGAGAGTCAGCAGACCATTCCTCTTGCAGTAGTCCTTCACGTACGCCCGGAGTTTCACCGACACTATACCCTTCAACAACTTCTTCAACCCCTCCATCATAATTCAGGCTCGATCCGTATCCAAGCAGGCCCCCCCTCCCCCCTGAGTGACAATAGATATCCGAAAATCCTGGTTAGTGAGATCGATCACTGTGTATCTCACAAGATCCGAGGCGGAGGACAGCTGATGAAACTGATCAAATGTGGGTCCTGTCTCACACTGAGGAGCTCATTCAGTCTGAGAGAGGAAGTGTTGACTAACTGATTCCTGGTAAAGCATTGCCTAAAAGGATTATCCCTATCCCACGCTAGCAGAGGATCCTCCACAGTCACTCAGGCTAATTAAAGAGGTCAAAGACAAGACTTCAGCACTGATTAGTGCCTCCATTTATAGCTCATTATGACTTGTTACTACCCGCCTCCAAGTCATCCCATTCACAAAAACAGGTGCTGGAACTTTGACCTCTGTGACTTGCATTTAACTCTCATGTGGACAAGGTCATGGCAACGCCAACTTTTACATCCTCCAATCAATCATGTTTTGGGTTAATGAACTAATTAGATGACACTTGCACGACAAATGTTATTGAAAGGAATTATAAATAAGAGTAATATAAGTAAGATAAAAGCTGTTGCATTACAAGTGACATGTGACCCAGACTGTTACTGTTTAAAAGCCCACTGATATAATTGTTGCTTTCTAAGGACATAATAATGGTGGATTTAGATCTTGCCATGTGTAAGTGAAGGAGTTGCACTGTGCGGGCAGGATTATCAGAGGTCAAAGGTGTTTGGTGTTCAGGACATACCTTGACACTCACTGTCCCTTGATCTTACCATGACGTTAGGCTTTGTTGGCTGTTCAGGGGTCAGGGCGTGCACTGAGAGGCCTTAACACCAGGACTTGGCAGGACTTTCAACTGGTAAATAATGCCTTTTTGGCACAGAGAAGCAAATTCAAATGAACTTGGAAGTGTCAGCGTGAACTTAAACCCTGCAGGTTGTTGAGGAGAATGTGTTTGCACTCTGCTCTAGATGAGACAAATGATCACTGCCAAGCTAACGTGGCGTATACTGTCCATTTTTGTAATTCCAGTCAAATTAAATCTCTAAAAGGGGGAATCAGATTTACTTATGGATGGAATAGTAAGTAATAGGAAAATATTCTAAAGGAAGAATGTGAACACTTTTATTAACAAAAGTGGGATATCAGCTACAGTACCAATAGAGCTGTTAGCAGAAATCATGGCATTGCTATCAGCCGCACCAGTCCTTCTAGCGTGTTGTTTGCATGTCTCATTAATTCTGCAGTCGACTTACGTCTGCAGACGTCAGTCCATGCTGACCTGGGAACAGATCCAAATTTGACTCTTTCCTGTCCAACAATGCCTGCCTACGTCACCTGTAACCAATCCAATAACATTTAATCCTTGTCTTGAACAATGAGGGCGGCGAGATCAACAAATGCTACAAAAGGGACACACGCAACATTTGTCTTTGTTTTTCTGTGAACTTTTTTCCCCTGCTAAATCTTAATCCTGTAGCCATAAACCCTGAAACAGAGAAGTATCACTTGAATCTGCAGCTGCCCTCAGCTTTATTGAGCTTTATACCAAGTTTCAGCTTTTTTTAAATCTGTCTGGTCTGTAAATTTTCTGTTTTTGTTCACTCTCACCGCTCTCATTGTGTTGTTTTCAGCTGAAACAGGGAACTGTTTCAGTGAAAAAGCATCAGTAAAGTTCAGTAAAAACCCACTGTACACGACCTGCTCAGCACCAAACAGCAGACAGACACAGTTAGCGACTAGCTGGTGAAAACAGTGGAGCATTTAGCAGCTAAAGAGCCAGATATCTTCCTCAGGAGTTGGTAGAGAGAGCTACAAGAGAGAGAATATTGGACTTACATTCATCAGGTGGACACAAACACGACTCCAAAGAAATCATATGTTGCTCCATAACTGCTGTAAATAGCATGTACGTATATGTATATGTACATTATATGTAAATAGGCAACTGTTTTCTAACACCAACTTAAAAGGTGGTGATGTTGTATTCACAACTTGTTTGCCCCCAAGTGACCAAAAAAGACAAGTTTTTATGTGAGAATAAAAAACAAACAAACAACAACAACAACATCAACAACAACAAAAGTTATTAACACGATTCAGGAGTCTGCAGTGATGGTAGCAGCTCTGTGAGGTCTCATAGAGGGAAAGTCAATCATCAGAATCATTTGGATACATTGTCTGGGAACCATAAATTTGTGTGTAAACTTTTGTGCCAATCCATGAATAAGATGCTGCGACGTTTCACTGAATATGTCAAAATTGTGACCTGTGGGTGGCGCAACAGCAAGAGTCAGGGGATCCCACACATCATTACAATAGATCTTCCATGAATGGTGCCATGGATATCTGAACCAAATTTCATGGCAATCCATCGAATAGGCCTACTTCTCAAGACATTTCCCTAAAAAACAAAAAATGTCAACCTGCTTGTGTTGCTAGAGGTAAAGTCAGGGGATCATCACAGTGAGTAGGATTCATCATCAGGGGTCCATGAATGTCTTTATGTTGCTGAGTGAATGAACCTGTAAAACAGCAGCAGGCCAGCATCCAGATGAGCATGGTGATGAGAGTCATGGTAGTTGTGGATTCTTCTGTTTTGAGTCCTGCAGTAAAATCATATTACAGTATATAGCCTATTTTCCTCTAAAATGTAGTGGAGTAGTAAAAGAATGTAGCAGAGAAAGGGAATATTAAGAACCTCACTTAAGTACAGCAGTTGGGGAAATGTACTTTGTTTACATTCAGAAAGTAAATAGTATTATATATTCTACTGAGACCTTTAACGCTACCTGTGGAATGTGAACTTCTTTGAATGAAAATATAATGCAAATATTTGTTACAGCACCTTATGAAGACAGGGGAGAATGAAATATAAAACAGTTCTGCTAATGACGTCATTAAAGCTATTAATAGGCGTTTTTGCTAAACTGAATTAAAAGGTAAGTCAGTAAGATAAGTAAGATACAGTATAATATGCCTACATATTAGTATGAATCTGTAGTTTGTGCTTGGTGAGGTTACTGTCAGCTCTGTGTTCAGTGGTCTGTGTCAGAGTCTCTTCCTCTTCAGCAGCTGCAGTCGGTTCCTGCTGTAACAGCTCAGTGTCTCTGCAGTCTGACTGAGGAGGTTTTTGTACGACGGAAAATCACTGTGTGAACACTGGGCCACTATGTACACT
>NTHP01000337.1:742965-753634 GCA_003416845.1 Oplegnathus fasciatus
AGAAGTTTGGGAGCCTGTCCAGGTTTCTGAAGGTACCAACTGAGATCAGCACCAATATTTGAACTCCCTGTGGCGCTGATGGTCACAGTCCCTCCAAGACTAACAGACTTGGATTTGTCAGTCTGAGTCAGAAAGTTGTTGGCAGAAGACTCTGAAATGAGAAATGAAATGTGGTGTTGAGAAGAAATGTTTAAAGGCATTTGAAAAAGTTCAGGTTTTCACCAATAAACATATTTAAGCAAAAGTAAAAAGGGTTTGCACAGACTGGATTTGCACCAATCATTTTCCAAATCTCTCACCCTGACTCAGAAAACCCAACATGACAAACAGAGTTATTGGTGACATCATCCTGATGCAGCTTTCAGTGTGAGTGCATTAAAACAGTTCAGACTCTCAGTGACAGAAGAACTTAAACTCTGAGGAGCAGTGATGCATAAAAGTCATGCAAAATATACTGAAGAAGGCAAACACACACCTGTTCTTGTGAAACAGAAACAGCAGAGGTGGAGTGACAGTTCATCATCTTGAGGATCATTCAGCCAATCAAAGTCCATCTAGAACATTTTCACTTCATGCTCTTTTATGTTTCTTCTCTGCTTTGAAACATTCTCCTTTTTACTTCTTTATAGACTCACATGACTTTGTCCTCATTAACAGGTCTATAGCGCCCCCTGCTGGTGAACTGGATCAAAACTGAACTCACTGTGAATTGAAACAATATTTGGTTGATTTTGGATTTCTTCATTAATTTCATCGTCATTTATGTCATTCTTATTATCCAGATCCAGGTGTTGCATTTAGGATGACAGGATGTAAACCAATCTGACCTCAGTGTATTTAGTTTGTATGTAAGCTAGTTAGTTTAGTTTATGTTCTGCTCAGCGTTTCAGCCGACCATCCCAACTACCTGATCTTTCTCACCGTATTTCACAGCAACATCAGGACATGATTCCTCTTTAACTAAAGTCTAAAAATTTTTGAGTAATGAATTGAAGATTCTTCAACACAACTTCTACAGTCACTAAATGAATGTGTTTCTGTTTGGGCTGTTGTTTTGTGGCAATAAAATGATACTATTTTCAAAAATGAGTTTTTATCAGTAGATACATATTCTAATAACCACCCTGTGGCTAGAAGGATGAGTTTAAAATGAGACAAAAGAACAACATTGCTAGAAAATGTTGGACTACAACTTAGACAGTAATGTGTGCATGTTACACCCCCGTCTAGGGGGGCAAAAGCGCAACATAAAAGTTAAAAGGATGGTCCCTCCACGGTCCCCAAACCAAAGTCTGACCACTGAATTACCAACAAAGTTAAATAATTTATTATTACAAAAAAAAAGTGAAATTGTAATAATAAACTGAAGCAATATCATTCACGGTGAACCAAGGCCAAAACAACAAACAAAATAATCTACCTTCTCAAAAAGTGTTGACTACTCCCGAGGTGAAACAAACAAACAAACAAAAGACATTTTACTAAACCTGACTCCCTAGGGTACAGCAAAACAGGAGAAAAAACAGTACAAACAAAACATGGCAGCTCACCCCCTACAGCTTCAGTGCTATTTACAAGAAAAGGGAAAGTATGTATGAGTATGTACACACATGTCACAGACACTCACAAAACCTAGCTAGGGCACTAGGCCTTGCAAAATCTCTCAGATTTATCACACACAAAAAGGTTCTATAACAAAGTTTGGAGGTCAAGGATAGAATGAGGTGTTCCTGTCAGACGGCTGTCACTGGACTGCTGGAAAACCCAGACATTTTAAAAGACAGGATGTTGAATGGACCAACCAGCAGAAGACACTCCCCCAGGAATCCAGACAGTCAGAAGGGGACACCTACAGTTTATTTGGAAAATATGCAGCTGGAGCCAGAGGTCTGTTAGCATAGCTTAGCATAAAGACCAGAAACGGTGGAAAATAGCTGGTCTGTCCCTATGTAAGACAATCTGCATATCAGCACCTCTAAAGTCCACTAATGAATTTCTGGTTTGTTTAATCTGTAAAAAAGCTGAAGTCTCTGTCCGTTGCCCGGCAACGTCACTGTGGAGATGAGATTCCAGGAAATCACTCATGCCAGCCAAGAAAATCCCGAGCACATGGCCACAGTTAAACTTCAAGAATCTATTTTCTACTTCGGTTTTTGTACAGATTAAACAAACAAGATGCAACGTGTTAATTAGTGAGCTTTACATGCAGATGGGCAGATGTTGTTAACTTTGGAAAGAGCCAGGCTGGAGGTTTCCCACTGTTTCCAGTCTTGATGCTAAGCTAAGCTGCTGGCTGTTGCTTCATTTTTAAATAACAGATATGATAATGGTGTTGGTCAGCAAGAAAGCAAATAAGTATACTTCCGAAAATGTGTTTTTTTTTAAGTAGTACACAACATGTTTATTTGGGGGTCTAGGTTCTAGGTTTGAAATAACTTGTTCTGATGTTTCTGTCTGTCAAGCATAAACCCAATGGGGTGTTGGTTACCATAAAAATGGAATGGAATTAAAATGAAAGTATATAGAAAATATGAAATATGCTATAATATTAGTGTGAATCTATAGTTTGTGCTTGGTGAGGTTACTGTCAGCTCTGTGTTCAGTGGTCTGTGTCAGAGTCTCTTCCTCTTCAGCAGCTGCAGTCGGTGGAGGTTTTTTTTTGTACGACGACAAATCACTGTGTGAACACCCAAGCACTGTCTATTATATGGAAACTCTGACAGTAATAAACTGCTGCATCTTCAGTCTGAACTCCACTGATGGTCAAAGTGAAGTCAGAGCTGCTTCCACTGCCACTAAACCGAGCTGGTGTTCCTGATACANTCAGTGTATTTAGTTTATGTTCTGCTCAGTGTTTCAGCCGACCGTCCCAACTACCTGATCTTTCTCACTACACTTCACAGCAACATGAAGACATGATTCCTCTTTAAATAAAGTATAAAACTGTTGAGTAATGAATTTGAGTTTTTTGTTTGGTGTACAACATCTTAGACAGTCACTAAATTAATGTGTTTCGGTTTGGGTTGTTTCGTAGTAATAAAATCTGTTTGTATAAGAAGATAAATATTCTAACAACAACCCTGTTGATAATACAGTAGGATGAGTTTCAATCTGGAAAAATAACAATATTGACAGAAAATGTTGGACTATAGCTCAGAGAGTAATGTGTGCAGCTTAGCAGAAAGATGCAAGTCTACTTAATAACTATCATGTTGTTGATTGTTTTTTACCTAATAAAGTTTAAAGGAATGGTAAGACATTCTGGGAAATATGACTATTTGATTTCGTTGTGAGAATTAAATAATAAGCTCAATACCACTCTCATATCATATGGTAAATATGAAGCTGAAGCCAGTAGCCAGTTAGCTTAGCTTAGCATTAAGACTGGAAGAAGGGGGGAAAGCTTGAGTGTTTCTAGTCACGAAAATCTGCCTCTCAACACTTCTAAAGCTCACTTATTCATTTCTGGTTTGTTTAATCTGTTCAAAAACTATAAATATGGGATGTTGGTTAACATAACAATGTTAGTTTCACTCTTTCACATGGAGCAAAAATGAAAGTATATGGAAAAATATAGGATACACCGATATATAACAGTTTTTTACAAATGCTCTCTCACATCTCTCTGTACCGAGTTCACTTTTTGTCTTTGTCATTCATTACATACTGACCATAAACATCGTTAACAATAGGTAGGGTTACAGTTAGTGTCACTATTGTCCTTGGATAAGTATCTTTTAGCATAAACCAAGATTCACTTCTTTGTTGCATTGATTGTGCTGCCTTACAGTATATATCACAGAAATGAATCAGAAATGCTGCAATGTGCTTCAATGGGCATTATTTTTTTAGTGCCATTTTTGCATAGTTATTTGAAGTGCACAAAATGAAAGTGAAGTAATTCCAGTAATGCAATACAAAACTATACATGTTCACTATACATCAGATATAGAAAAACAACAGTGCTAGTCAACCCTGCCCCCTTTCCTCATCTGGCATAAGTCTTTAATAGGGGTAATCAAAGGATGGAAATGGGCTCTCATTGTCCCAAGTAGGAGTTTATGCATTTTTTTAAATTTCTTTATAGGTTTTGAATGTAAATTCAACAGTTTTGACAATAGTATGTAAACATGTCCAAACATGTGCAAACTGGAGTGTAAATACACAGAGTTTTGGTGCTTGAGTTGGAGTGAGAAAAAAGTTCATAAAATCTGAAAGATGTGGTTGTTGAATGCGTTTTGTGTAAAAGCAATAAAAAGTGATCTAAAGTTTAGTTCACACTGACTTCTGCTGAGCTGACTGTGTGAAGAGTTTTGAAAAAGTGAACTCCTGTAGGTAAATGTGACTTTGTAATTGTAAAAAACTGTAATACTTTGGAGAGTTTCAGATATACAGATATAACAGTGCTAGTCAACCCTGTCTTCTGCAATTGACCACAAAGTTCTCATCAACATCACACCTTAAGTCCTCTCTTGCAATACACCTGGGAAATGAGGGGCAATGGATACCTGATCCATTGCTGGCAATCTTCTGCAGATATATCCAGATGCCCAGCATTCATTGCGTCCAAGAGGGACATCTGATCATGTGGCTGCTGGTCATCAACTTTTCACCTCCACGAGGAAAACAATTCCTCTATGGTGTTGATGAGAAATGGAGAGTAAGGTGGAAGCAAAAGTGACACCATCCTGGAATGGGATGTAAACCATATGTGACTGGAAAAGAACAATGAAATGCCACATTATCCCAAAAAATTACAAAACCTTCTGGATTCTGTCTCACTTCCCCCTCTTACCAAACCTGGCACAAGTCTTTCATGGAGGTCATCAGGGAATGAAAATACAGTAGGTGCTCAGTGCTGTATTTCCCAATTAGGAGTTTATTTGTAATTATTTTTAGATGTCGCAGAATGTAGCAAATTGGGGTCTAATTTATAGTAGGTTTGTATTGTGTCATGTTTTGAATGTAAATTTAGTATGTAAACACGTGTAAAATGGAGTGTAAATACAGAGATTTGGCGGTGGGTGATTTTGAGTGAGAAAACAGTTCATGAATTTAAAACATGTGGTCATAAAATGCATTTTGTGTCAAAGTGATGAAAAGTGATCCACTGGACCAAAACGACTTCTGCTTACTGACTGTGTGAAGAGTTTTGAAGAAGTGAACTCAGTATTGAGAAATTACCAATTTAAAAAAAAACTGTAAAGTGTTTAATGTTTCATTAAATGTTTTTGCCTTAATGAAGTCATAAAAATGTGTTTTTTTAAAATAAAGTTATTTGTGCTTGGTGAGGTTACTGTCAGCTCTGTGTTCAGTGGTCTGTGTCAGAGTCTCTTCCTCTTCAGCAGCTGCAGTCGGTTCCTGCTGTAACAGCTCAGTGTCTCTGCAGTCTGACTGAGGAGGTTTTTGTACGACGGAAAATCACTNGTCCTCCCCCCCTCCACAGAGGAGCTGCAGCAGGGCAGCGCCACTCTGGTGTGTCTGGCCAGCGGGGGCTTCCCCTCAACCTGGAGGCTGGGCTGGAAGGTGGGGGGCAGCAGCAGCTCTTCAGGGGTGTCACACAGCTCGGAGGTCCTGGGGAGGGACGGCCACTACAGGTGGAGCAGCACCCTGAGCCTCTCTGCAGACCAGTGGAGGAAGGCGGGCTCAGTGAGCTGTGAGGCCAGTCTGAATGGACAGAGCCCTGTCATTCAAACCCTGGACCCTGGCCGCTGCTCAGAGTAGAGCTTCAGCAACACTTCCTGTCTGGAAATGATGCTGCTTCTTTGATAGAGATCTTGATGAAGCTACAGATCTCCCCTGTTCACATATTTCTGCAAGTTTCACAGCTCTCTACTCAGTGTTTTAGTGTGCATGTTGCTTTCTAATACTAATCTTCTGCATATTCTGCTTTATGTTCATTACTTTTGAAATTAAACTGAATTTTATTAGTTTCACTCCAAGAGAAACTTTTCATTCATTAAATTGTTGCATGAACATTAAACCATCATTAAATAAAACTGTGGAAAATAATGAGTCAGTGTCTTTGTATTTCTTTCATAATATTTCCATTGTGAAAAATACATTCTTGATCATCTAAGTATTGTACCAGATATTATACTTCATTATTATTCTTCATTCAGTTCATTGTCATATACATGTATGTCATTTTTATTAACCAGATCCAGCTGTTGTATTTAGGATAATGGGATGTAAACCCATCTGACCTCATTGTATTTAGTTAATGGTCTGCTCAGTGTTTCAGCCGACCGTCCCAACTCACCACACCTCACTGCAACATCAAGACATGATTCTTCTCTCAAGAAAGTAGAAAAATGTTGAGTAATAAATCTGAGTTTCTTGTTTGGTGTGCAACATCTTAGCCAGTCACTGAATGAATGTGATTCTGTTTGGGTTGTCGTTTTTTGGTAATAAAATCTGTTGGTGTGAGAAAATAAATACTCAAACAACAACCCTGTTGATAAAAGGATGAGTTTCAATTAGATAAAGAACAACATTGCTAGAAAATGTTGGACTACAACTTAGAGAGAAATGTGTACAGCTCAGCAGAAAGGTGTGAGTCTGAACCTAATAACTGTTGTGTTGTTGACTGATGTTTACCTAGTAAAGGTTGAAAGAATTGTGCTAAATTTTGGGAAACACGCTAATTCGATTTCTTGATGGGAAACAAAAAAAATTGACACCAACCTCATATCGTACAGTTAATATGAAGCCAAAAGCCAGTAGCCAGTTAGCTTAGCTTACCATAAAGACTATATATATATATATATATTATAAATATATAATATCCTAATATATTAGTGTGAATCTATAGTTTGTGCTTGGTGAGGTTACTGTCAGCTCTGTGTTCAGTGGTCTGTGTCAGAGTCTCTTCCTCTTCAGCAGCTGCAGTCGGTTCCTGCTGTCACAGCTCAGTGTCTCTGCAGTCTGATGTACAGGTTTTTGTACGACTACAAATCACTGTGTGAACACTCCACTGTGATAACTCTGACAGTAATAAACTGCTGCATCTTCAGCCTGAACTCCACTGATGGTCAAAGTGAAGTCAGAGCTGCTTCCACTGCCACTAAACCGAGCTGGTGTTCCTGATACACGTGTGCTCACAAGTTTTATCAGAAGCTTTGGAGGCTGTCCAGATTTCTGTTGATACCAGGACATTCTCTCACCATGACTGTCACTATAAACAGGTTTGTTGGTTTTACAGGTGAGAGTGACAGTGGATCCTGGAGTANTCATGTTTGAAATGTTGCTGAGTGAATGAACCTGTAAAACAGCAGCAGGCCAGAGTCCAGATGAGGATGGTGATGAGAGTCATGGTGGTTGTGCTTTCTGCTGTGTTGACTGACAGATCTGAGTCCTGCAGTGTTGAACTCACAGGACTATAAACCTTCTCACTTCACTGGAGGATCAGCTGACGATGCAAAGCCTCCTCTCTATGGAAATGATTTCTTTTCTCTCAACATACTGAAGGCAACGTGGGACATAAAATCAGGAGAAATACTGTTTGGATTTACACCATCTATGATCTTAATGGAATAGAAGAAAATATTTATATTAGAAGTGCAGTTGAGGATTTAAGGTTAAATTTGTGTCCACTATCATTGGTATGATATGTCTGTTTGTCTGCCTTTAATTTACTTACAGGATTTACTGTGGATAAATAACATATTTCAGTTCTGCTAAACATGAGTTTGTAAAATATTATTAACAAAAAGCATCATGTTCATTTAACCATGTATCAACTAAAGTAAAGCTGTGAAAAAAATAACTGTTACAAGGAGACTGATTGTTTCTCTGTCAGGTATTGAAAAGTAAAGCAAAATTAGAGAAATAGCCTTCATTTATACAATAATTTCAATCAAATCAGCATAAAAACTTTGCAGATTCAATAAATTATACATTTCACTGTGCTATGAGAAAAAGCAGACAGTTTTCTCAGTGGATAGATGCTTGTTCACAGTGCAGGAGGTTTTTGTACGGCCACTTAATGAGTTTGTATCACTGTGGTGGACTTTTGGTGGAGGAACCAAACTCATCATTCGTTGTAAGTATCGGAAATGTCTAATTTACATGAAATATTATTCTATATTTTGCACAATAATGCGATAAAACAAGAAATTATTGTGGGTATTTTGTATATTAAGATTGGCTGATAACACATTTTGGCATAAACATCTTCCAGAGATTAATATTCTTTTAATATTAAAGATAATGTGATGTCTGCCACTGAGTGACTGCGTGACTGACTGAGTGATGAAGGTACACGGTTGGTCAGCCGAGTGTTGGAGTTACCTCATTGGCTGTTGCTCTTTCAAAATGAATAGACGGGAATGTTAGTTACGTAGCTACGCATGCTATGAATACAGGCTCCACCCTCTAATACTACCGCTAGTCGATACATGGAAGGAACGTCTACCGGCGGCGTGACGGCCCACAAAGAAAAATTGTGGGGGAAAAGAAATTCGACTTGCCGGCCGTGGCCTACTTGATGTTGGAACAGCCCATCTGATTGGAAGTTACATTGTCCCAAATAGGCTAGCTATCGCCCACAGGTAGCCTATTTGGGACAGTGTAACCCCAGTCAGAAACTGTCTCTGATTGGTCGACAGACTCAACCCAAGGCATCATGGGCTTGCTAACGGACGGCTAACAACAACAATAGCTGTTTTCAACACGGAAAAATTGAAAAATAATCACAGAAGACATTCAGTGTCGGATTTATCATTATGGATTTATTTTACAAAGTCTCCAAAAAGACACCGCAGGTCAAGGCTGGATTACAAAGCTTCTAAAAAGGGAGACAATCGCACCGGAGCGCTAATCGGAACGGCACTGCAGCGTATACAACACTGTCGACCCAACAGTGTGTAGTTAACGTGGCTGACAAAGACACTACCTCGTACTACCACTGTTATTCTTGTTTTACAGCTTATACTCACACGCTCCATTGAAGTAGCTGATCAAAAGAATGAATATATATTTCAGATCATGACACTCTTGACTTGAGAATTGTAAATCTGATGAGCTATCATCACATCCATTCAGTGAGTGTTCAGGATTGTAGTGGTTTGCTGAGTGTAGCAATATTCAGCCACAGATTCTGTGCTAAATTTTTGGAATTTATGAATGATTCTCAAAATTTATAACATAACAAACATGTCATGTCAAACATAACTTAACCATGTCATGTGATACTACCTCAGTACACTTTAAGAACAAAAATTACCACTAAAGAAAATTGCAGATGGACATTTAATATCCAGGAATTACGTAGCTACGCATGCTATGAGAACAGGCTCCACCCTCTAATACTACCGCTAGTCCATACATGGAAGGAACGTCTACCGGCGGTGTGACGGCCAGCAAAGAAAAATTGTGGGGGAAAAGAAATTCGACTCGCCGGCCGTGGCCCACTTGATGTTGGAACAGCCCATCTGATTGGAAGTTACATTGTCCCAAATGGGCTAGCTATCGCCCACAGGTAAATCTAATATGCCGTTAAAACAAATAAGTGAGTTTATATGTATATCCATTTTAGCTGCAGTTTGTGTTCACAGTTCGTTAGTTTAAAGTGGTGAAAAGGAAGTGAAACAGACAGATAACAAAGTCTGTATAAAGACATCACACAGTTTTTACACAATAAAATCATTGCGGATATGAATTATTTACTGTCAAACATTATAAAGCGAATATGGATATTTAAGATGAGGATGAATCATTAAAAATTTAAATGAACTTTACACATTAACAACGTTTTCCTACTTCTTAGTGTTAACCTGGAGGATCAGCTGACGATGCAAAGTGCCATGCCTCTTTTCAGTGTTAGTTCAGTGTTGTTTCAGCAACAGTGTTAACAGTGTGCCACACTAGCTAACGTTAACTCTATGATACTACTTCATATTTATACAGATACAATGTTACACAAGTTACACAAATATGTAGATATCTATATGTATAAACAATAATGTCGCTGCCATATTCATGCCTAATTTAGATGACGTTATTTTGAGTGCTGATGGAGCAACAACAATGTTAGCATAGCATAGCCCTGATTGATCTGAACTCCATTCATAAAACAAGCATTTTAAAAGCTGTTTGTTTGTCGTATTTCAGACAGACCGGACAGAGCATGATTTCAGACTTTTTACAAATCAGCATCATGATATAGTTATTTCAGCATCCTTTTGACCCGTTTATTGCAATAAAATCACAGCAAAATCTGTTTATTTTGGGATCATATTGCTGTAGTAAGTGGAGTCCGCTAAGCTAACATCAACAAACAACCGGCACACAACAAAGACTCACAACTCCACACAGGCAACACATCTTATTTATGATATTCCGTCTAGTTCACTCACCGTTAGCGTTTTCATCCAGCTAATGTAGCTATGCTGACGTTGCTGTGCCTCTCGGTGAAAGCTAGACAAACAGCGATTGATAAATCTGGCGAGCAAGCTATCAACATTTTTTCAACAACTGCATCAAAAAGCAAGCTTTCAACATGACGCCTGTCAATCACGTTCAGTCTCGTGTGTGTCAGGTCACTGTTTTGGCCGATGCTGGCTCCTGCCTACGGAGCAGCAGGATGCTGACTGCAGTTCAGTTAACGGCCACAGGTGTCATTGTTAACAAGCATTTTCTTAATGTTACATACAGGACCTTTAAGGAT